>CABHPH010122923.1:0-14736 GCA_902168325.1 Peromyscus nudipes
GGGGGGGGGGGAGCTGCTTACAGTGTTTTTGTTACCAGTGTCTCCTATTGCAACTTCAAGTTTTTAGAGGGGAGGTGGTAATCTCACCTCACCAAACTACAGAATTCTGGAAAAAAAAATCCATTCTGATTTGGAAGCACCCCAGAATAAACTGCTATCTTAGACCTATATTTGCACATGATAACTGTTTAATAAGTGTTAAGTACTAGTTAACAAAGCCTAGGCCAGTATCTCTTATATATATGTACTTACCAATAAATGGAATGACAGCAGGAAATATGATGGAGGGTACCGTGAATGCTGGCAACTATTGCTTGTTCAACGTATGTATGTATGTATGTATGTATGTATGTATGTATGTATCTATCTATCTATCTATCTATCTATCTATCTATCTAATCTAGAATATCTGCCCAATCTTTGTCTACTGAGGCCTCATTTGTCATTTCTGAAATTAGCTCCATCCTTCAGGTCATGGATGATCAACACAACCTATGACCAGGCAAGTCTGCAGTCAAAATGATGAGTCAGGGTCCACAGTATCCTCAAACATTGGTTCAGTATTAGAAAGTGAAGATCAATGCCAGATGGTGGTGCCGCATGCCTTTAATCACAGCATTCAGGAGGCAGAGGCAGGCGGATCTCAGTGAATTCGAGGCCAACCTAGTTTACAGAGTGAGATCCAGGACAGCCAGGACTATTACACAGAGAAACTGTCTTGAAAAAAAAAAAAGAGAAAAAAAAGTGAAGATCAAAGCTAATAGGATACACCAGGAGGTACAGTGTAACAGGTGAACTGGAGTAGCCATGAGAGTGTACACGCAAGCCACTACTGAGGGAGCAGAAATTATGAACAAGCAAACCGAGCCAGCCAGGGCAACAGGAAAGCTTCAGCAATACTGTGAAAAGAAACCCTGGTGCCAAGACTACAGATCTCTGGGAATCTCTTCAGCTCTGGGGCCAGTCCAAACAATTAGTATGCCTCTTTATCAAAACTCTGAGCCCACCAGGATGCTAACTACCCAAACACAGAAGTATTGGCCGAAATGTGGGGGTGGGGAGACTGAATGAACCCCAGAATACTGTTCCTGAGGATGTAAACTCCGTATGGTAGATCTGCAAACATGGAATTACCCTGTGATCCAAGAATGCATTTTGGGAGATACAGAAGTGGGAGCATGAACTTGAAGAAATATTGGTAGCAGCATTATTCACTGTAGCAAAGAGTTAGCCATCCAAATGTCTATTGGCAGACAAATCTATAAATAAAATGTGACGTGTATACTATAATAGTTTCAGTTGTTGTCAACTTGATAGGGTCTGGACCTGCTTAAAAGGCAAGCCTCCAGACATTCCTGTGAGGGGTTGTTTATCCATGGATATGCCTGTGAGAGATTTGTTAATTGAGGCAGGAAGTCATACACTAAAAGTGGGAGACACCAGTTCCTGGCCTTTGTCCTGGAGTGTATATAAAAGAAAAAAGGAGCCGAGCACAAGTATTCTGTGTTCTCTGCATTTAAAAAAAACATTGTGTGTGAGAGAGTATTGAATCTCCTGGAGCTGGAGTCACAGGAGGTTGTAAGTTGCCCATGGTGGGTGCTGGGCACCAAACTGGGGTCCTCTGCAAGAGCAGTGGGGCTCTTAATGGCTGTCATCTCTCCAGTCCTCTCTGCTTCTTAACTATGGATGTGATGGGACCAGTTGCTTCAAGAACCTGCCGCTTTGAATTCCCCAAGAACTGTGAGCCAACATAACCCTTTTCTCTGTTAAATTGTTCTTGTCATGGAATTTTATCACAGCAACAAACATTACAGAGATGTGTGCCCATGAATATTATTCGGTCTTCATTAGGAAGAAAATTCTGATAAATACTACCATGTGGATAAGCCCGGAGGAATACTGTACTAAGTGAAATAAGCCAGTAGGATAGGGACAAATGCAGTGTAATTCAATTTTTAGGAGGTCCTGGAGTAGCCAGTCTTCTGTTTTTCTTTTTCATTTCTTTATTTTATGTGTATAGGTGTTCAGTCTGCATGCATGTCTGTGCACCACCTCTTTTGGAGGCCAAAAGAGGGCATTGGATCCCCTGGAACTGGAGTTACAGACAGTTGTGAGCCACTGTGTCGGTGCTGGGAATTGAACCCACATCCTCTGGAAGAGCAGCCAGTGCTTGTGACGGTTGACCATCTCTCCAGCCCTAAGAATAGTCAGATTCTTGAAGATGAGAAGTAGTCAGTCCTGAGGGAGAAGGAGAATATAAGAGAATTTAAGGGAGCGGGGTTACAGTCAGGGAAAATGAAAGGCTCTGGACAGATGTAGTGGTGACAGAAACCCCAACAACATGAGTGTGCTGAAGATCACTGAACTGTACATGCACATATTTAAAATGGGGTGCATGTGGTGATCCATGCCTGCAGTTCCAGCATGCAGGAGGCAAGGCCAGTTTCAACTACATAGCAGAGCCAAGGCAGCCTGGCCAACATCAGCTCCTGCCTCAGACATTTTTTTAATAGGTAGCTAGGGGCATCGCTCAGTGGCAGGGCGCTTGTCTCACATGTCTATCTTTTTCCATAATCGGTGTTCACTCGATCTCAAATCCTCTGCTCTTGCATATGTTCAGTCACAACACTAGTCCCCCCCCCCCCGCCCAGTCCACATGGTCCTCTCACCTTTCTTTCCCCCCAACATAAGATTCTTTAATTCAGCCACCCACAAAATTATCATTAGTTTCATTTTGATATGCCCTTGAAGGATCTTTTGTAAAATACTTCAAGTCACTGACTGGTTGACCTAAAAGATTTAAAGAATGCTAAAAAGCTCTGGCAGCCACCATCATTTGTTCTGAAAAACAGAAAAAAAAGACTGGCTAGTTATACATACTGATTCTCATAAAATTTGGAAGTATATCTATACTTATTTTCTGTACTTTTAGCTTCCGAAAAGGAAAATTTTAATCTATGTTCTTTTTAAACTAACAAGACTAAAAAATTGTCCTGTTGCTTTTAGAGGTTTGCTCCAACAGCTCTGAGGGCCCTGACTTGTGACCTTGAGCTTATAAATATTTGTTAGCAGAAAGCCACATTTATCAGAATATTTGTTGTACAGAATTGGATCTGTTCATTTAAAAGTTGCAAATTCTGTTTGCTCGCCAAACCTGTGTAATTAACCATGGAACAAGACCTCATTCATTTAACCACAATTAATTCAACAAATACAAATGGCTGTGAAGATTTTTTCAGAGTTACAACCATTTTTAAAGGAATTTACCCTTGTACAACTTAACTGGAAAGTGAAGTTTAAAAGTGACTCTGGGCGGGGGGAGGTGTAGAGCTGGCTCAGGGGTTAAGAGCTTTTGAGGCTCTTGCAGGGGACTCCAGTTCAGTTCCCAGCACCTACGTCAGGTGACTCATGACCACCTCAAACCCTAGCTCTAGGGAATCTGACACCCTCTTCTGGCCTCTAAGAGCACTTGCTCACACTTGCACACACATGCACACACAGATGTACACATAAGCACATAATCTTACAAAATAAAATAAATTGTTTTTTTAAGTGGCTGTGGTAGCAAGCCTTGTAAATAGTTTCTTGGGGTCTTACCATGTTTAATGCCCTCCCTTGAGTCTGACCTGGGTCTAATGACTTGGCTTAGTGAATAAATATGAGAAAAGTAAAAGGCTATACGGACAGATGTTTTTGATCTGCCAACATGGCTTGGCTATAGTCTCCAGTGTCCCAGTCAAATGCTAACGTGAGATGTTGCTGTATGGGTCTTCTTCAGCTGACACTGAAGTCCCTGATCAGTTGACAAGTCCCAGAGGTGATGCAGTTTGGTTGAGGAGGATGAGATTCAAGTGGCTGGAAGATGTTAGACAAAACTAAGGCTTCCCTGAAGAAGGACAATTCTGCCTGTGAATGGCAGCTTACTACGCACCTGAGAAATCCAGCCCACCCTTTCTGGTGGTCAGCCCTACAGATCTCCACACTACTGGATGAGTCTTGAAATGACCATGGCCTCAGCCAATGCCTTGAGTACATCCTCATGAAAGAAGGTAAGGCAGAAAAAACTAGTTATGCCACATCCGGCTCTGTCAATCACCTTATAACCACAAAGCTTTGGGATAATTTTGTTACGCCACAATAGATAAGTAATAGAGATGGTCTAAAGCAAATGTATTGTAAAATACAGTGCAGAATCTTATTCTTGCAGGTGAACTTAGATACTAGCGATGCCTGATTGGCTCTGGATTTCCCTACTCACTATTCTAAGAGCAAAAGTGAATCTGTCCAGCATGTTGGAAGAAGGTCCTAGTAACACGGCACTCAGTAGATCCAAGCATAGTTAGTCACTGGCTATGTCAGGGTCAGGTGCCACTTCCTGGACCAATCAACTGTGACCAGGGTGAGCAGGTGGCTGAGACATAGAACTTTATGATTTCCCAAAGGCTGATGATCAGCTTCCCTTAGAAGAGTAGATGAGGAGTTGGGGAAACAAGCTGTTGGTCAGATGTCTACTGCACAAGTGTGTGGACCTAATTATAGTACCAGGTACCTATGCACCTGTAACCCCAGGGGTGAGGTGGCAGAGACAGCAGGATCCCCAGGGCTTGGTGGCCAGCCAATCTAGACAAACCAGTTGAATTCCAGGATCAGTGAAAGACAGTCTCAAATATATAACATGGAGAGTAAAAGCACAAGATAGCAATATGTACCTTTTGCCTATGCGTGTGTGCACACATGCACGCACGTGCACATGCGCACGCGCACACACACACATAAACTAAAAAAAAAAAAAAAAACAAAAAAGAAATAAGCCAATTAGAATTTTAATGAATATGCCTAAAAGAACCATAATCATAAATTTGTAAATATGTCGGTTAAGAGTGATATTCAAACTACATAGCCAACCCCATAGCAAGCACCAACCTATCCAAATGGTCAGTCACATGGCTAATCAGGATGAAGGCCAGTTGGATAGCAGATTTGTGTGAATGTGTGTATGAGTAACACAGTATCCCAGTTTCCCATGTTGAGTTAGCATTGTTCAGAAATGAACAGCCACATTGGTCTAGAAAGGTTAAACTTAATTTTTCCCAGTTGTATAGGGCTTAATGCACTGCATTAAATATATAAAATCTTACTATGTGGATCTGTTTACATAAACTAAGAAACTATTCTCCAAACTAGGAAAACAAACAAGCAAAAACCATGTATCTTCCCACACATTAATTTTTTCAAGCATTTAGGCATCAAAAAGTGCTAAGAAACAGACCACGGGGCTGCTGAGTACACAGGCGTCTTGAGAGTAGTTATTCAAATGATGAATTTCTCAACTGGAGCCACCCTTCTCATCTCCCTGCAGGTAACCATGACAACTGTGAACTACTTTCAGGAAGCCCTGAAACATCAGGACCAAGTTCTGAGAATTCTCTGCCGAGCCTTTCTGAGGGGTCATCAGATGTTCACTTGAGCCTGATCAGGACTGTTAGCGGTCCATCCTTTCAGGGTGTCCTTAGTAACATTCGCAAAGGAAACCCCCCACCGATGGGCTCGATGTATGCAGAATTTCACAATCTAGCTAATCTCTGCGCTTCCTTCCCTTTGTAGGCAGAGACAGGTTGTGGATTCAAGATGAGAAAAGAGCACAGTAAATATGAACTTCCTCAGCGTCCTGAGAGGGATACACTTCCCTACTTCCCTGCGCTTCCATACACATTGTCCCTGTGCCTTGCTGCTTGCTAAGAAGAAAGTCTGACTAGGGTCTTGGGGCAATGGGGCATCATTAGACTTGACGCAATAATTGAAACAACACCGCTTGGCTGATGAGGGGTGTGTTAATTACTTTTCTTGTTGCTGTGAAGAAACACCTTACAGAAGCAACTTAAGGAAGGAAAGGTCTATTTTGGCTCTAAGTTCAAGGGTGCTGGTCCACCATTGCAGAGAAGTCCCAGCAGCAGGAGCTTGCGGAGGCTGCTCACATTGCATCCTCAGTCAGCAAGCAAGGAGAAATGACGGCTGGTGCTTGGCTGCTTCCCCCTTTTCATTCGGCCCAAGACCACAAGCAATGGGGCAGTGCTGCCCAAACTCATGATGGAGTCTAGAAGCTCCCTCACTGACTTACCCGGAGATCCCGGCATCAGTATTAACCATGGCAGGATATTAGAAGACTTGACACAGTGTTTGAAACTAGCATGCATTGTTTCACCACAGAACATGAGTGCCTTGGAGAACTTATTCAAGCAGGAAAGAGGAGAGTAGCCACAGGACCACATCCAACCATATATTGTGGGGAGATTTCTCTATCATTTTGTTTGTTTGTTTTTAAAGATTTCCTTGTCTAGTTGTATGTATGTGTGTGCACCCTGAGTGTGCAATGCCTGTGGAAACACTGAGTCACAGACAGTTGTGAGCCGCCTCATGGGTGCTGGGAACTGAACTCAGGTCTTCTCCATGAGCAGCAGGGCTCTTCACTACTGAGTTATCTCTCTAGCCCTTTACCATTAGTTTCTTCCTTCTTGTTTTCACCAGGGCGTCTCCAGACAAGACTCTTACTCAGTTGTAGCAAAGCATACCCTTCCTCTGTCACAAGGTTTTTGTTTTTGTATTTTTTGGTCTAAGACAATGTGTTCAACAGTTGCACCGTACCAGAGAAACTCCTCGTTTGTCACAGATGAGCAAGAGGCAGCACAAAGAAGCCCCAGGATGGTCTGGGCTGCACAGCCAGCATCAAGGACCATCTCTACAGATGTGCCCAAAGAAGTTTAACAGGCAGCTTAACAGATGTCCAAAGCTGCAGATCAGAGGGGATATAAAACAGTTAAACCTGCTTCAAGGCACAATGTGTCACAATCTAACAGTTACAAGCATCCCTGACCGCACCGAGGAGGAACATGCGCGGGCCGGTGCTCCTGGCTGTCGGCATGCCAGGAAGATTATAAAAACGCCATGCTGTGATATGTATCCCTCCTGCCGGGGAAGCAACGATTAAGCTGAGTATTTACGGCACCTATTCAGACAGGAAGGGCCTGTGAGGAGTGCTACCTGTCTTCTGGTTGGATAAATTAGTTGTGAGTGTCGCAAGATTACAGCTGCCTATTGTTCTGTGTGCTGAAGGTGGGAAGGGACGAAAGCCCCCATCTGCCCTTGTAATGTTCAGTGTGAAATGCAGGAGGCCACCTCTTTTCTTCCTGTGCTAATGGTAAAACAAGATCTAGACTGGCTATATTAGAGTTTGGGGCATCGTTAAAAAGACAACACATAGCAAAGGAGGAAAAGAGCATGCTTATTTATAGCAGAAGGGTGTGTGTATGAAAGGGAAGGGAGGTAAAGCCAGGAACCTGGGAAAATCAAATGTGAGAGGCAGGCGAAGTGAACTCCTGGAGTCATGGCATAAATTGGTCCCATAATCAGAGCAGACATGCTTGCCAGTCAGTGCAAAAATGATCTTCCATTTGCTCAACTCCTCTCAAAATATTTTCTATATAAATTGTTTTGCCCTCACATTTCCATGTTCTATGGAGCTATGAACCCTAAATTAGTGTTAACAGGAATTGACAAGCTCTGTGCTGAAAACGATCAGCCAGGCAGCCCGCCCTACGGGCTTAATTATGGAGGGACAGTATGGTAGGAGCGAAAAACCCTCTTTCAAAATTTTACCACATGCAATATAAATAAAAGATTATCTCATCCACTCGTAACCTCACAGATCAAACGGAGGACAGGAAGGTGACTTTGCTGGCACTCATAATTATGTATCACGCCTGAACAGTTGTGTTGTGTTTTGACAAATTCAAGATTCTTAATTTTTTTGGTTGTTGGGCAAAGCAGCAGTACCCTTATTCTGTGAATCTCAGGCGTACGTTCAGGAAATGGCTTGAATTAAAAGCAATGGAGCCAGCCAGGTTCCCCGAATGCCAGGTACAATGGTGGGGGTTGAAATCTCAGCAGGTATCTGTTGGTGCCTGTTAATGAGGCAAACATTATAGCGGCTTCTGTGTGGTGTGTGTGTGTGTGTGTGTGTGTGTGTGTGTGTGTGTGCGCGCACGTATGTTCTTATGTGTGTTTATTCATGTATGTGTACATGTTCCTGTGTGTGCATGTTCCTGTGTGCACACGTGTGTGGAGGCCAGAAGCTGATGGATTTAGGGTTGTTTGTTTGTTTGTTTGTTTGTTTGTTTGTTTGTTTGTTTTTTGAGACCAGGTCTCCCACTGAAGTTGGAGCTCACTGGTTTGCCTGGCTCATCACTAAACTCCAGGGAATGTCTGTCCCCTCCCCAACTATAGATCCAAAACCATCCCTTGAAACCTAAGCTGAGGGGGGAGAAATTGATTTCAAAATGTGATCCAGACATGTGGCACATACCTGTAATCCCAGCACTTAGGAGGTGGCCGCAGAAAAATCAGGAGTTTGAAGCCAGTTTGGGCTAGATGAGACCTGATCTCAAAAATACAAAGCCCAACACTTCAACTGTGTATGATGCAAAATGAGTGAGAACTCCAAGGCAATTGGGACTCAGAGGCATGCGTTTATTGTGTTCGGGAGGTTTGTTATGTTTTGATATGGGACTTCTTCACAGTCTTGTGTTTTGAGCACCTGATCCTCAGCTGGAGAGGCTATTTTGAGAAGTTGCAGAAACTTTAAGAGCTAAGGCTCATGCAGAGAAAATAAACCATAGGGGTGATGAGGAGGGGGGACATTTGCGTTCTCCTTGGCCACTTTCTATCTCATCCTTTGCTTCCTCACTCACCTGATGGGAACTGAAGTGCTCCATCATGCCATCCCCACCACGGTAGACCAAGCCCTCTGAAAGCACGTGATGGTGCTTGCTAACACTTACCATGAGGGGGAGGCAGAGACAGCAGAGTCCCTGGGGCTTGGTGGCCAGCCAGCCTAGACTATTCCAAGCCAAAGTGCACCACAGCTGAGGGATAACACTTGAAGTTGAGCTCTGGTCTTCACATGCACACACATACAGATACACACCCACACATACTACCCCCCCCCACGCACACACACATGAATGCACAAAATGATACTTTGACAATTGCCTCGGAATGTGGTTGTTGCTGGTGATGTTTTGAAGCCCAGTAACTTTCCTAGGATATGTTTCAGTTGGTCCTCTGGGTCAATTTAGTCTAGAATAATGTGGTCTTCTTTGCGTGCTTGCATGTGCGTGTGCATGTATGTGTGTGTGTGTGCTTTTATTTTAAAAATGCTAAAACTATATATTTTTTTTTGGTTTTTCGAGACAAGGTTTCTCTGTGTAGCTTTGCGCCTTTCCTGGGGCTCACTTGGTAGCCCAGGCTGGCCTCGAACTCACAGAGATCCGCCTGACTCTGCCTCCCGAGTGCTGGGATTAAAGGCGTGCACCACCAACGCCCGGCCAAAACTATATTTTATACACACACACCACAGTATATGTTATGAGTCAGTATATTCTTCTGAAGCTTCAAGCATGCATATGGTCAGTCTCCTTGTCTTCCATGTCGTCTCCGTTTTCATCCCTTTCAATACTGTTTTTACTGTGTCGGGCTTCCCTCTGTTCTAACCTCTACTGTTTTTAGCCTCACACTCGTAGACATCCACTTGCCTCTGCCTCCTGAGTGCTGGGATTTAAATTTGATGGCAAAATATCTAGTCATATATCTCATCTACCCTGTGGAAATATTTTTCTGGTGCTATCGGCCACTTATCTTAATCTTTTCTGGTGCTTCTATAGGTCGCCTGCTGGTTTCTTGTAGATTTTTCATCTTAACAACGTGAGTTTTTCCAGGACCTAATATTTGCAGAAATTTATGATGGGGAAGGGCCAAGGCCAGCCAGAACTTTTCTTACATTGCAGAGTTTTACAAGTTTGTTTTTCTTGAGTTAATGGCATTAAGTCAATATGAGTTTCTTCCAAAGCAAAGTTACTTTTTCTCTGCCTCCAGCAGAGATAGATAGATTGCTTCCCAAACATCTGACTGTGTCTGTGACTTCTTTTCTAGTTTCATTCTCTTCATTTCTGGAATAAAACCAGGTACAAAGGAGCCTCTATGGAGGTAGCATGCTTGCCTGCCTCTACTACTGCACACAAATTTTTTAGGTTTCACACCTCAGGGCACACCTCCCTGGAGAAGTGTGTGTTGTCCTTTTCTAAGGTAAGTACAAGGTGTCGTGGCTTTCTGTCTTCCTAAATAACCTTCACTACGTTGGACAACCTTCCCACTTAGGTTATAGCTATTTTCTCGCTGTGTCAGAAGTAGGGTGTAGATGTAACCAACCGTCTTATTAAATAAGAAACACAGAGCCAATGTAAGGATGAAAGCCCAAGAGGTCAGAGCTAAGAGTCTTACCACTTTCCGCCAGCTAGCCTCTCCCGCCAAGAGACCTCTCCGAAAGGAACTACTTCCTGTGCGTTCGCTTTTAAATAAGAGTTCTGTTCTGCCTTCTCATTGGTTGTAAACCCAACTACGTGACTGCCTCGTTGCTGCCTCTCTGTACAGACCTCCAAGTCTTCTATGGTTGGTATTGAGATTAAGGGCGTGTGTCTCCAATGCTGGCTGTATCCTTGAACACATAGAGATCTACCTAGTTCTGCTTACCAAGTGCTGGGATTAAAGGCTTGGACCACCACCGCCCTGGCTTTCGCTATGGCTTGCTAATAGCTCTGACCCCTAGGCAACTTTATTTATTAACATACAAATAAAATCACATTTCAGTACAATTAGAATACCACTATATTTCCCCCTTTCTAATTTAATAAAAAGAGAAAAAAAAGAAAGTCGTACCTAATATAAGAAAAACTATATACAAAGGTACAATAACTATATACAATATATACAAGTGATGAATACCTAAACAATGTCTAGTCCATTTGTATTTGACAAATTCAGAGAATATAATTCCATTACTTATCCTATTTTGGTAAGTCCAAAATGTACCTAATTTCTTTCTATTCTAACTAATCTTCAACTATAATTAATTAATCTTTAAATATAACTAATTAAACTTCGACTATAACTAACTAATCTTCAACTTAATCTTTTTCTTGTTCATTTTTTTCTGTTTCTTTCGAGAAGAAAATGGGAAGGAAATGCTGGATTTATGTCACCGTCTACAAACCCTGAATGCCTTCCATTCTTGTAAAGTGACTGTTGTTTTTTGTGTTTTATAATGCTGACAGCATACTAGAACATGTATAAAATTATACATAAGTATGCCAATTTATATTATAATGTGCATGTTTACATTTATTTGTAATATATAGGTACATAATCCCTCATTTCTTATTTGAGACAGATCTTATTTATCCCAGGCTAGCCTCAAACTCACTATGTAACTGAGGAGGACCTTGAACTTTGTGACCTCCAATCTCCCACTCCTAAGAGCTGGGACTGCAAGTGTGTATCACCTGGATTGTAGGGGTTGCTGGGCATGGAACCAGGGTTTCATGCATGGTAGACAATCACCCAAATGCCTGTGCTGCATCCCAGCCATCACAGTTTTTACTGAAGGAAGTCAGTGGTTTTAAATGGTGCTAGAAAAGCAGATACTTAGGGCTTTGGGTCCAGGGAATAGAATCTCCCTCTTCCAATGAACCTGGGTAAATAACATGCTATGTGATCAGTATATATTAAAGAAAAGGCTTTGAGGATTGTCTGATAGAAACATAATAATAATCACAAACTTAGATTGTGTCATAATTTAATATTATAGTATTTTTATTTATTTTATTTTATATGTATGGGTTTTTAACCTACATATACATATGTATGGGTTTTTAACCTACATATACATACGTACATCATGTGCATGTAGTACCAGTAGAGGCCAGAAGAGGGCATCAGATCCCCTGGAACTGGAGTGACAGTTGTTAACCACCACGTGGGTGCTCAGAATCAAACCAGGTCCTCTGAAAAAAACAGCCAGTGCTCTTAACTGATGAGACATGTCTCCAGCCCCTCCCACATTCTTCATTTTTTTAAAAAAAAATAAAATAAAAGTAGAAATCTTTTTTAAAAAAATCTAGATTGGTTACATAGCACAAGGCAAAGTAGAGATCTATATATACTTCTGTTTGTTTAGTCAATGTAGCTGTTAAATTTGGGTAACTGAACCTTAAGAATTTTCTCAGTGAGATCTGGGAAAATAGCCTTTGTTAATTTTGGTGTGTGTGTGTGTGTGTGTGTGTGTCACACACATTTGTATATACATGATGTATGTTTATATAGAAATGTAATTATATTTGTGTGCAGTTTGTGTGTGTGCAGGTACAAGTGCATGCTAATGTATGGTTGTACATATGTGGGAAGCCAGAGAACAACCTCAGGTGCCATTCCTCAGGAATGTGACCTACTTTCTTCTTTTGAGACCAGGTCTCTCACTGGCCTGGACCTCACCCAGTAGACCAGCCTGGCTGGCAGGACTGGAAGCCACTTGTCTCCATCCCCTTGGCACCAAGGTGGGAAGTATGTGCCACCATGTCAGCTTTTGTTTACAAGGATTTGGGGAATTAAACTTGGGTCCTCATGCTTTCAAATCAAGAATTTTTGCATCGGAACCATCTCCCTAGTCCTCATCTAATGTACCTACTTTTAACTTAGTGTTCAGGTGACCACTGGCTTGGTATTGTGCCAATTACTATTTGAGAGTACATCACACAGCCATCAATTATTCTGTCAGGATTGCTTCATTCTTTTGAAATAAACTGCCTCTTCCATAACTCATCTAATGCTTGGTGGTCAGATGCTATGCAATCAAATAATTGAGACTTCTATAATATCTAAATGTAGTAGCATTGTTACAGCCAAGTACATGACATTGACTGATTTGTCAGTGTGTGTGTGTCTGTGTGTGTCTGTGTCTGTGTGCTGGGGAAGGTAAGAGTTGATTGTGATGAAATTAGCTGTACACAAAAAAATTTTAAAGACATCTAAATAGCATGTAAGTTAGGTGTCTTGTAACCATCATAACTAATCACTTTCATGAATGCATGAACTCACAGCCATTAAAATAGGTTATTCTGACAAAATGGAAAGAGCTACAAACCTAGGTCTGTGATGGGTTGTTTTTCCATGAACATTTTATCTTTAATAGTTTTACTTTATGTACATTTTGCCTGTATGTGTATCTATGTACCATGTGCATGTAGTTCCCATGGATCTCCTGCAACTGGAATTCCAAACAGTTGTGAGCCCTTATATGGGCACTAGGGATAGAACCTGGGCCCTCTAAACTGAGCTCTCTCTAACCTCATGAATATTTTAATTAAAAATGTTATTAAAGTGCTGATTTTATAAATTCTAGGCTCTGGGAGCTAATCTCTCCTTAAAAACAGTACTATTTAAAAATTATTCAGTAATGTGGTTAAAAGTTAAAGCTACGCCAAACTACAAGAGGAAGGAGAGAACCAGGAAGGAAAGGGGAGGAGAGAAAAGGAGGAAGGAGGTGAGAAGAAGCAGGATACGATTGGAAACATATGCACTTAGAATTTCACATGAAACCAAAAGTTAAGAGAGGGAGATACATCTATACACATACATGTACAATACATACGCATATGAAATTATCACCTTGCCTTCTGCACCTAATTCTACAGGCCCTAAAATGGCTAATTAAAACTTAACTGTGGTGCTTAGTTAATTCAGTTGACAGCCTACCGTGGGGAATAGTTTGGCAGTTAATTATATACATTGACAGTTTTTATATGGCGGGTATAAATTTATAGTGATACAGCTATTAAAAAAAAACCACCCCAGCAACCAAATTTTTGTTCCTCTGAAGGTCCAGATTAATCTTAATCAGTTGTAGGAAATGTAATTGGGCAGGTTTGATTACTGACTGTTCCCGGTGTACTTCACGGAGCTTGTCATTCTTATGAATTGTTTTTTTTTCCCCCTGCTGAAACACAATCAGCAAAAGACCTGTATTTCTAAAACAGACACATCAGTGAATAAATTAAAACTCTCTCCCCATGTCTCTGTTTCTCTCTCATCTCTCTCTCTCTCTCTCTCTCTCTCTCTCTCTATATATATATATATATATATATATATATATATATATTTCACATGCATACTTTAAATTCAAATTTAAATTCTATACACCTTGAAGGTTTGTTCAATTTCATTCATTTTTTGTCTTAAAAGTCATAATAGAGAGGGTTACATAAGGGCATTTTTATTTAGTTGTATGCTGTCCTTTGAGTGTGTCCATGCCTTCCTCCCCGTCCCATGAGCCCCCTTTGTTCCCTGACAGTTCCCCTTCTGCTTGCATACCTCCTATACACACATGGTTTTATGTTTCCATGCAGTCTAGGACCCACACATGAAAGAAAATATGCATATTTCTCTGAGACTGATTTAATTCCCTGAATGTGATTTTGTTCAGTTGCGTCCATTTTCCTGCAAAAAATATACTTTGTGGCTGGAAAACTCCATTGTACATATCAACTACATTTCTTTATCAATTTCATACCCTTAATAAATGGCTAACCTGAACCAAAGATTTACTAAGCTGAATCGTTGATAGAAACCCATACCAAAAACATCTATGGTCTAATTGAGCTGTCCAAGGTGTTGAAAACATAAAATAATCAGAGAAGAGTCAAAGGTGAGGGAGGCTGCAGGGACGGCTCAGTGGATAAAACACCTGCTCCCAAAGTTGGGGGACTGGAGTTATGGAACCCAGCACCATGCCTGGCGGTTGTGCAACGCTCCTGTGACCCCAGTGCTCCTGTGACCCCAGTGCTCCTGTGACCC
>CABHPH010122924.1:0-10232 GCA_902168325.1 Peromyscus nudipes
GCCACCACTGCCCAGTAAAAGAGCCAACTTTTATGAGGAGGAAATTGTAAAGAACCAGAAGAATTCCCCTCAGAAAACCCCAAGGTTTTCAAATTAGTTAAGAGAATAATAAATTTGTGTGTGCAGTTTCATTTGATATAGATTTTATTGGCTTGTATTCATGGTGGCTAGTGATGTATATAGTTTTGACACAAGTGTCATGTACTTTGACCATGTTCATTCTCCACCCTCCTTTACCCGTTTCCCCTCCCTTCATGTCCCCGTTGTATGTGTGTGTGCATGTATGTGTGTGTGTGTGTGTGTGTGTGTGTGTGTGGTTTGATATATCTACATAAAATCTAGGATCTATGAATGAAAGGAAGCATGTAATATTTGTTCCTCATCATCTGACTTATTTTGCTTGATCTGATGCTCTCCAGTTGCATCAGGGTCTCACTGAGTAGAGGAGGCTGGCTTTGAACATGATTCCCTCCCTAGTGCTAGGATAAAAAGTATGAGTCACTATGCCCAGCTGGGAACAACCTTAATCTGAAGAACAAAAATGTCTGTTTCTAATAGGAAAATAAAGTATTCACAAATTTCAGACTATGGGTAACGTATTAGAACAAAGCCATAGTTAGCCTTGGCCAATGAGTCCAATGAAGCAAGAGCAGAAGGCCTTTCTAGATTCTTACTCTCTAGGAAGCCAACAGCTCTGGTGGATAGTTCCAGAAGCACCTGCAGACCAGAGTGCATGCCCACAATTCACAGGGTGTGCTTGGGAACATGCTCGGGGTGGCACCCCATCAAGTAAAGCTCTCTTGGCTTTCTAAGGACACATGAGTCAATAAGATCATTCCATTGATTTCCAGCCCCAAACCTTCCTTAAAGCTTCCTTCACATCCTTGTTTCTCAAAGAGTAGATTAAGGGATTCAACATCGGGATCACCACTGTGTAGATGACAGCAACCACGCGGTCCTGGGTCAAGGAGTAGCTGGACTTAGGGCGCAGGTACATAAAAAGTGTCGTGCCAAAAAATAAGCACACAGCAGTGAGGTGGGATGTGCAAGTGGAAAACGCCTTGAACCTGCCTTGGGTTGAGTTCATCTGTAGGATGGCGATGAGGATTAAGAAGTAGGAGACCAAGATGGTGAGCGTGCAGCTCAGAAGGTTGAAACCCGCAAAGATGAAGAGCAAGATCTCACACAGCCAAGTGTCCACACAGGACAGGGACAGGATGGGTGGTCCATCACAGAAAAAATGAGTGACCATGTGAGCACCACAGAAGTTCAGACTGAAGATACAGCTTGTGTGGATAAGAGAATTGAGAAACCCTGCACTGTAGGAGCCCACGATCAGAGAGGCACAGACGTTAGGAGACATGATGGTGGGGTAGAGCAGAGGATTACAAACAGCGACATAGCGGTCATAGGCCATGGCGGCAATGAGATAGCACTCGCTGGTGGCGAAGCCCGCATAAAAGAACATCTGAGCCATGCAGCCAAGATAAGAGATCACCTTTCTCTTAACCAAGAAGTTCATCAGGGTCTGGGGGACCACCGTAGAAGAATAGCAGAAATCCAGGAATGAAAGGCTCTTGAGGAGGGAGTACATGGGTGTGTGCAGAGTGACGCTCACATGGATTAGAAAGAACATGATCAGGTTCCCTAGCACAGTGATGGAGTACATGGCCAGGAATACCACAAAGAGTAGCCTTTGAAGCTGGGGGTCACTGGTGAGGCCCAAGAGTTCAAACTCCATCTCTTGGCTCAAGTTTGTCTTTTCCATATTTGTTCAGTACTCTGGGGTGTGGACAGACAGACACCCAAGGCTCTCACAGTTTGCTCCTATTTTAAAGACAGCCTTCTGGAGATTAGGGTCTTTCAAAGAGATCTGGCCTTGTAGAGGGGACTGCCATAGGAGACCTTCTCTACTTGATTGTCTGGTTGATTAGTAAGCATTACTTGAAAAGCAATGGGAAATATAACAACTATATGAAATTAATCTTTTTGAGATCATAAAAGTTTAAATAATGAGACATTCACTCTTTGAATCCACATTTAGTTTTCCGTCCACATAACTGTGTTTCCCTCCTAAGAAAGTCTAGAGTGCCTGATGGCAGGGAGCTCAGAGGCTACAGGCAATATGTTCTCTGTAAACACAAAGTGAGCAGGGGCTTCTTCGCTGACTATGTGCGTCACCTGTGGGATAGACTTAATGTCTCTGAGTTTCAGTTTTCTCATCTGTAGAGTAAGAACAGCAGTTATCTTAAAATAGTGTGAAAACCGAGAAAGCAAGACACAATCACTTGAACACAGACCAGCACACTGAGGAAATTCAAGGGATGCTTGCAATGACTGTTCTCACAGGGGAGACAGACCTACTGCATAAATACATGGGATAAACAGGATAAAGCAATAACAAAATTTAACGTGGAACCTACCACCCAATAGTTTAGATAGGAACACATGCATAGCAAGAGCGACTGAACAGGCTTTCCGGGGACCTGAAGGTAATTCGCTAGCTCAGCTGGACATCCACCCCTAGGGATGCAGCATAGTCTGGCTCTAGCTGCCATGGTTGCTAAAGATGATGGTGGGCTGAGGCTATGGAAAGATGAGGGTGGTATAATGAACAAACTGACTTTGTGGACTAGGGATCATCCAACAAGGGAAAACTCCCACCCATGCCTATGAAAGTACCCATCATTTCCAGTAAGCAAAAATCACACCGAATTCAGGGGGTATTGGTAGACAAGAATCAGGCCCCCTCTAAGGCTGAAGTCTGTAAAAATGTCTTTTCTCTTTAGAGAGTGGATCCTGTAAACATTGCCCTCTCCCTGCTCTATTGGCTCCTCTGGGTCCTGGAATGGTTTTAGTACCCAGTGCTTTGTCAAGGACCCAATTTTTCAGGCTTTGAAGCCAGCAGGCATAACTAGGTAGGACAAGAACAGCAAATGTGAGCTCCTCTCCCTGTCCTGCAGGGAATGCATCTGTGGAAGATGTTGGGAGGATCCAGGAGCACCCAGAGTTGTACTGATTACACAGAAGCGTTGGTTAATCCCACTGCTAGACTCTCCAGGATCTTGACAGGACCAGGACCGAAGACTCTAGATAGATAAAAAACTGAACTTAGCTGTGGGTAAGTAACTAAGGGACCACGTCTGTCAATGGAAGGCTGTGTGTGAGAGTAAGAAAAGCATTTTGGGGGGCTAGAGAGATGGCTCCAAGTTTGAGGGTGTTGATTTCCAGAGGATCCAGATTCAGTTCTGAGCACCCACCTCAGACAGGTCACAACCACCTGTAACTCTAGTTTCAGGGAATCGGATGCCCTCTTCTGACTTCCATGTACAAAAGTGGCATACACTCATGTAGAAACACACACATGCATATAATGATAATGATATGATAATGATGATAATGATAGAAGCTACTTTTGGTAATGCCCAAAGATAGCATGCTCTGGTAGAGCAAGCACTGAAAACAGAGGGCAGACTTGAACACAGAGCTTCTGGAGCAGATGGAGAAGAGTGTGTCTTGACTTATTTCAAGTCGCTGGGATGTAACATGACGCTTACCTTATCCCAGTAGCAGCTACTTCACAATGAACTCCAGTACTGCAGAATGTGGGGTTCTAGAGTTGAGCTGTTCATGACGTCAACCCCACTGAGTTCAAAAGTCAACTTAACTCAAAGGCGAATTACAGGACTTGAGAGAAATAACCATGAAAGTCAGCAGCTGGTCTTTAAGCATAGAGTAGAACTCGAAATCCAACTTGGAATCTTCTTTCCTCAGGAACCTGTTTTAGTTTAGGTAACAAACCTATCAGTATTTCTCTGATTAGAAAAATAGACAGAACCAGGAAAACAGTAACAACAAACTTTGGAATGTGCCCAGCACCTGGGTTGGGCAGATGAAGAGGACCCTCCAATGGGGCAGCTTATCTCTTTCTCTCCTCACTTATTGCTTACCACTCTTCTCCAATCTGCACTAAATGAAAAATCCTGCAGAATACAAAGAATTAGTCAAAAAACAGATTATAGAGAGATTGGTATCTGGTATGCTTTGAAATAACCACTGTTCTGTGGGTGGCAGTTTGTACCTTAGAGGAAGAAAACTTCAAGTGAGTTTTATTATTTTAAAAGAAGGAGGAGGGGCTGACAAGATTGCTCTGTGGTTAAGGACACTAAATGTTCTTCCAGAGGACCCAGGCTCCATTCCCAGAATGTACGTGGTGGCCCACAACTATCTTTAACTAGTTCCAGAGGATCCAATGCCCTTTTCTGGCTTCCTTGGACACAAAAGTGGTGCATAGATATACTCACAAGCAAAACACCCAAACACATAAAATAAAAAATAAAAATAAAAGATTAGGAGTGGAGTATCTAGTAGGTGAAGGAGTTGGAAGGGACCTTATATATACTTGACTCCTCAATTTCCCGCCTGTGACAAAACAGTGAAGGAATATATGAAGGACCGCAGGCAGCAACACAGCCAGAGATCTTAAAGATCTTTAGGCAACGGCAATTTTTTTTTTTGATCCCAAAGAAGTAGGATCTAATACATTGAAGGAATGGGCTTGTTATTTTGTCTTTTTTTTTTCTTTTTTTCAGAGCTGAGGACCGAACGCAGGGCCTTGCGCTTGCTAAGCAAGCGCTCTACCACTGAGCTAAATCCCCAACCCCCGGCAACAGCAATTTTTAAACAGTGAGGTGTCTTACCCAGGGATCAATAGAGAACCTTACTATATGTGCAGGTCCCAGGTTTCAACTGCAGGAGATCTGATCCAATAGATCTACAGATGAACCAACAACTCCAGTGATTTCACGATAGGTGGTCTCTGAACTTTAAGAATCACTAGACCATGGGGTGTCTACATGAGGACACAGACCTTCTTGAGCCCCAAATCCTTTCCTAACTTGCTGGAATTCTCTGTGTCCTGGATATCAGTAGGATGGTTGTCCTGAATGGTCTCTTCCCTCCGGAAGCTATGCCAGTAGGTAATATTTCTCAGACATCTGGGCTACCTGGTGGTCATCCAACACCCGATGAGATGTTCTGTAAGCCGATTCCTAGCACACAACTTGATGGTACTGGATTTGCTCTGGAACTCTGAGCCCAGTCCTTCAGTGAAAGGATCATGAAGACAAAGGCAGGCTTTGTGTCTATCGACTAAATATGGGGGTCTCATGGGGTAAGGAGTGAGGCAGCCCCCTTCTCCGTGAACCCCTCACCACCAGCCTTGTGTAGGTGAGAGACTCCCTGGGGCCATCTTTCCCTCTGGGCAGCTCACAACTAGGAAGTGCTCATGATGGGATTTTAGGAGGCAGATGAGGTAGGGAGAATAATTGGTCCCACAAAGACCCATTAAAGTGTTTGTGACTTTGTTATCTCCAAGAGTCTCTGCCCGTGAGGAGTCAGGTGACAGAGAAACTGGGGATGAGGGAATGACCCCACCAGATTCCCTGGCAACACATGGACCATCACCCCAAAGAAATGCTTTACCTTAACTCTAAACTTAGTGCTAGAGACGGTTTCCTGTGCTTCCACTGTGCCAGCAAACTTGGTTCTCCTTCTCTGTCAGTGAGTCAGTAGACATCTGAGCTTCAAATTAGATAAGAACAAGAACCTTCTGTCCTTCAAAGTCAGGTTAACAGTACAAATTAGAAATTAAGTTAGGTTACTTAGTTTCCAAATATTTGGGAATTTTAGGGGCCTTTGGTTGTTGGTCTCTAGTTTAATAGCATCTATTCCCGGCAAGTACTTTGTATGGCTTGAATGTTTCTGAATTCACTGAGTAAAATACAGCCTATGCTGGTGGCTGTTCCGCGTCCGTTTGAAAAGAGTGTATTCTCCTTTGTTGTGGCGGACTCTACAAACATCAATTAGGTCAAGCTGGTTGATAGCATTGTTTAAGTAAAATACAGACATTCAGTTTTCACTCTCTCTTCTTCTATTGGTCACTGAAAGGTAGTATGTTGAAATATCTATAATAATGGATGTTTTCTTTTGCTGCAGAACCTCACTAGATAGCCCTGGCTGGTCCAGAACATATTATGTAGACTAAGCTGGTCTCAAACTCATAGAGACAATTGACTTTATCTCCTAAATGTTAGGATTAAAGGCATGTGCCACCATTATGACAATAATGGATTTATTTCAGTTTTTGTCTACTGTATCCTGGTCTCCTTACTAGGTGCCTGTTTAAGAATGGTCTTCCCTCTTGATAAACTTAGAAATCTAGACTCAAAAGTGTCTGCTGGGGCTACAGAGATATCTCAGGTTAGAAACACATGCTTCTCTTGCAGAGGACCCAAATAACTCTAGCTCCAGGGGGACCTGATGCCTCTGGCCTCCATGGACACCAGCATTCATATTCACAGACATTTACATCATTAAAATAATGCTGGATTTATTTAAGTTTTGCTTGTGATTTGTTTGTTTGTTTGTTTGTTTGTTTGTTTGTTTTTGTTAGTTTTTTCGAGACAGGGTTTTTCTGTGTATCCCTGGCTATCCTGAAACTCACTTTATAGTTCAGGCTGACCTCAAACACAGAGATCCACTTGCCTCTGCTTCCCAAGTGCTGGGATTAAAGGTGTGCTGATATTTTTTATTTTGAAACATAGTTTGTCTGTTATGAATAGTCACACCAGGTTTATTTTGGTTAGTGTTAATGCTTGATGTCTTTTAAAATCAATTTAGTGTTGGACTGTTAACGTATTTATAGTGTAAGTATTTCTGGTGGAAAGTAAATACCCAGCTCTTGTGGCAGTGCAATAATCTGAAAATATCTCTGACCTAAGAGACTGGAACTTTTGCTGGACCTCACAGCCACCTTGAAGTCACTTAAGACCTGCTATCCCACATGTTCTCAGACTCTTTGTTTAACCTATGGTTAAGAGAACAGTTTAACAAGCAACCTTCCTTGCCTCGAGTTTCCCAAGGAATCAACTTTTACAATCTAAGCTAATGTAGAGCTTCAATCTTTTTTTTTTCCTTCAGTTTTTCGAGACAGGGTTTCTCTGAGTAGCCCTGGCTGTTCTGGAACTCACTCTGTAGACCAGGCTGGCCTTGAACTCAGAGATCCACCTGCCTCTGCCTCCCAAGTGCTGGGATCAAAGGCGTGTGCCACCACTGCCCAGTGCATAGTCGCGGTCTTAAATTATGTCCATGCCCTAACTCAAAACAAGGCATGTGTATCATTTGCTGAAAGCAGCAAATACAGAACTTGAAAGCAACTTTCTAAAATCTTCCATAAAGGTTAAAAGTGTCCATTTATTGTTTGGTAAACAATGTTTGTTATCTAGGTCACTTGGAGTCAGTGGGAGCCAGAGACTTAATCCCTTGTAAACCTCTGTTAAAGATTTCTGTGAGTGTCTCATTCCTTCCCCATGCGATGCCTTCTGTGCTGTTTAATAAACACAGAGCAAAGCCTTTCGTGAGGAACAGGCAGTCACACCACTCACAGACACACAGACACAAACAGCTCATACTGACACACACAATCACAGTCAGGAGAAGACACCGGGAACATGAAGTACAGAGTTTAAATCTAGACTCACTCTTGAATAAACTACTCCAGGGGAAATGCTTTTACTTCTTTTCTTAATGCCACAATGATGTATTATTGCTGACCCAGAGTAAATCACTAATGGGAATAATCCACACAGGTTCTTCTTATGTGTATGGGTGTTTTTTCTGCATATATGTCTGTGTACCACATGTGTGCCTGGTGCCTGAGGAGGCCAGCAGATGGCATCAGGTCCCCTGGAGCTGGAATTATTACAGGTAGTTGTGAACAACCATGTGGGTGCTGGGAATTGAACCTGGGTTTTCTGGAAAGGCAATAAGTGGTCTTAACTACTGGGCTATCCCCAGAGCCCATACAATTGGTTCTTACTTGAAATACTTGGGTTTGAGTTTGTGGTCATGTCGTGATCTCATGTTTGAACCCCTTGCTCTCTTTTTCGTCTTCTTTTCAAATATTGTTACATTTTATATTCTTTTTTTTTTTTTTTTGGTTTTTTCGAGACAGGGTTTCTCTGCGTAGCTTTGCGCCTTTCCTGGAGCTCACTTGGTAGCAAAGGCTGGCCTCGAACTCACAGAGATCCACCTGCCTCTGCCTCTCGAGTGCTGGGATTAAAGGCGTGCGCCACCAACGCCCGGCCATTTTATATTCTTTTCTGGCTTTGTGTATGTAGTGGTTTCATTATTTTATTTGGAGTTTAGAATGTAGATCTGTACCATCAGAGTCCATCCTCAATGGCACAGGCTTAGGGCCCTCCCAGCAGTAGACTTTTGCCTCTCTGTTTCTAGTCTATGGTGTTGCTACACATGTATCTTTCCCTGTGCCCTAAATCCCACAATACATTGCAATAATTTCTAAAATACTGTTTAAAATCAATTCCCTTCAAAGAGATTTATTTATTTATTTTAAAAAACATTTATTTCTTTATTATGTACACAGTGTTCTGTCTGCAGGCCAGAAGAGGGCACCAGATCACATTACAGATGGTTGTGAGACACCATGTGGTTGCTGGGAATTGAATTCAGGACCTCGGAAGAGCAGCCAGGGCTCTTAACCTCTGAGCCATCTCTCCAGCCTCTCAAAGAGATTTAAAACGTAGATGAATCTTTTATAATTACCTATGCTGTTAACATCTCAGTGCTTTTAATTCCTTCACTGTTTTCCTTCTGTCTGAGTGACTTCTTTAACATTTGTTACAGTGGCAATCGACTAGGAGTGAATTATTTCCACACTGAGCACCCGAAAACATTATTTTGTATTTTTGAAAGGTGTTTATCAAGTTCAGTTTAAAATTCTGGGGGCAGCTTTCCCCCTCCAGAGTGTCCATTGTCTTCTTGTTGACACCGCTCCCCGTGAAAAGTCGGCTGTTGTCTTTGGCTCTCCGTTATGTAACATGACATCTTCTCTAGCTGCTTCGCCACTAGTTTTGAACAGTTTGATTGAGGTATGACCTGTGTGGATTTCTTCATGTTTCTCGAATTGGGGTTTGTTTTATTTATGGAATCTGTGGGTGTATTATTTTAGTCCATTTTGAAATGTTTAAGTTACTCCTTAATTAAACACACTTTCATGTTTCTCTCTTTGTCCTAGGTATTGCAGATACCTGTACACGGAGTTGAAGTCCAAAGAGAAGGATGCCCCATTCAGTGCGTCTATTTGTTTAATTCCTTCTGGGTTTCTCTCCAGGTACATTTTATTGCTATGCTCCCAAATTCACTAATCTTTTCTTTTGCGGTATCTATTTTTTATTTTTGGTTTTTCAAGACACGGTTTCTTTGTGTAGCCTTGGCTGTCCTGGATCTCGCTCTGTAGTCCAGGTTGGCCTCAAACTCACAGAGATCCTCCTGCCTGCTGAGTGCTGGGATTAAAGGCGTGCGCCACTACTGCCCAGCTCTTTTGCAGCATCTAATCTGTTACTTTTGCAGCATCTAATCTGTTCCGTGTACTTTCACTTGGACCCTGTCACGGTTCTCTCTAGACTTGGATTGCATCTTCCTTTGGTTTCCATTTCTCTGCTCGGTTATTGTATTTTTGTATTTACTGAATACAACTGTTTTCATGCGCTTCTCAGCATGTCAGCTCTGGCATGCATCGCTGCTTCTTTCTCCTTTATGGGTCATATTTCCGGTCTGATCACATGCCTAATAATCTTTTGGGACACCAGATATTGTCCACTGTAATTTGGCAGGGCTTGGATATTTTTGCTTCTTCTTTCCTGGGATGTAATGAGAGCTTGTTGGCAAGAGTCTTACCTTCTTGAGTCTTTCATAGTTTCTTAGGCACAGCAATCCTCAAACCAAGGGTAAGCGTTCACCATGACTGAAGAAAACTTCCTGACCCCTTTACCCACTTCCCTCTGAGTCACGGCGGTGGCGACTGCCACTATTCTTGTCTCTCTGTGAGCATTGGACCTTCTTTCCTCTGGTTTTTGTTTGTCTTACAAAAATAATAGCCATATATGACTAAAGTCACGAAACTCACAGAATGCGAAGAAAACCACTTCCTGTCCTTTAGTTCCATCTCAGAAATCCCACTGTGCACCAGGAGGGGGAGCCCGCTTCAAAGACAGTGTGTCAACAGCAGAGAGAGAGCCATCCATCAAGTGCCAGCTCTGTTCACATGCTGTTTCAGGGGCTGCAAGCATGTTGCAGTTCCACTGCAGGGGTGGGGGTGGGGGGGTGTCTCTGAAGACTCCTGGTGCTGTGCTTCCTGAGCACTGACAGCA
>CABHPH010122925.1:0-21213 GCA_902168325.1 Peromyscus nudipes
AGGGGACCTTCTTGCCCTGAAGGCCAGAACATCTATTGCAGAGATGTCCCTGTGTGACCATTAGCAACCACCTAGAGCCTGGGAATAGTCACTGCCAGGAAGGAGACAAGAGATGGGAACCCAACTCTGATCAAGTGCATGGAATGTTCTGGCTTCAGGCACTTGGTCCTCTTTGGCTGAAGCTGGCCAACTATCTTCCCAGAAGAGGGAGCCCTGTACAGTCTACCCCCTAGAGCTGGGGAATGTCAGGCCACAGCGGGGTGCCAGGAGGGGAAGGGGGTGGAGCGTGCCAAGCAGCCTAGTCACATTACACCACGTGCAGACTGGCTTTGGAGGAGGCTCCCAGAGTCCCAGGTGGCACCTGATACTCAGCTGCCACCACTGCCTCCAGCAGTCACACCCTGACACTGGATCCACACAGCTGCTCTGTCACCTGAGAGGTGGGCGCATCACCCCCAGGGGCAGCACCAGGAAGTCCTGAGGCTTCTGCCAGGCCTGGGTAACCCCAGAAGTGGGGCTTCTGGTACTTCAGTATTCTGTGCCTGGTACTGTCAGTACTCTGTGCATGGGACTGTCGGTCCTCAACACCTAGCAATGCCAGTGCTCTCTCTACCTGTGAGAGTTCCTGGCCTCTTGGGGCATATTCGCTACTAGGAGGAGCAAGTTAGATATTGTTACATGTCCTCTAATATATTGACTGAACAAAGGAAAATGAAGCTGAGGACATGGGGGAGGGGGAGCCCTCACACTTAGGTTACAGAGGCTGGCCTTTGTGAACCGGAACGTGGGTGAGAGATACAACGTTCGAGAGAGGTGGGGATTTGGGGGAGTGAAGAGCAGTCAGTGCCAGTCCCCGGCGGCGGTGGAAGCACAGTTGTCACGGTCAACCACAAGAGACCCCAGGGCCCTGCCGAGGGCAGAAGAGCCAGGACGTGAGTGGCGCTGAGGCTGTGAGGGCCGACTCTGGAAGACCAGTGGGTCCAGATGCCTGAACTTCTGTGTGTCAGAGTCACGGTAGAACTTGGAGCCAAGGAGATTAGGATCTGCTTATGTAGACCTTGGAAGCTACCTGAACTGCCAAGGACTGACCATCCTGTACTTGCCTGTGGGGGCGGGGAGGGAGAGTGTTCATATGTATACAGTTGCGTGTGTGTAGGCCAGAAGTGCCTTTTGTGTGCTCAGGTTCCCTGTGTAATTCACCAGGCATGACGTCTGACTCATTAGACTCTAATCACTACCAGTGGCACCTGGGGCATGCGCTGTGAAAGGGGAAAATGTGCTTAGTGTGAGCGATGTCTTTTCACTAGCTGGGCCCCAGCAGGGCCAACTCTGTGGAGGAAGATGCTTCTAAAGAAGGATGATGTCAGGGTTACATGAAGACCCACTGGCCAAGCCCTGCCCTTACCCAACTGGCTTAGTACCTCAAATCCAGCATAACCAATGCATTCCTGTGTTGTGGGCCACATCACTACTCCTCAGAAGACCCTGGGCACACACACCACTAACACTGTCCATTTCTTCTACTCTTGTCTATGGCAAGAGCATCTCAGGTTTCGGGGGACAATAAATATCTCACTGGATAGGTTTTGCCAAATGCAGAAAACTCTACATTTATTAATTAGGGCTCTCTGAGGCCACTAAGAATAAAAAGTTGTTCATTATCTGTCTTTACCAGCAGCTGGCTCCATGGAGAACTGGAAGGGAAAAGCAGTTTGAGATTTGGAGCCAGACAGCCCTCGGTGTGTGTCCTGCTCAGCCAAGCGGCCCCAAGTGGCCCCAAATGGCCTTAGACAAGTCTCTAGGCTTCTTACTTTTCTCTCCCACTTACTGTGGAGGCCAGCTCGTGCAGTGGTGTCTTCAGTGACTTTCCACAGTCCCCTCTCACATCCCACCTGTCTTCTGGGGCCTCAGAGGGGCTTCCAGTGAGCACCCAGGCGGTCACCGTCAACCTTCCTAATCTGCACAACAAAGCCAGCTTCTGACTGTGCTTACACCAGCCACCATGGCCACCTTAGGGACTTGACCTTACCACAGTAGAGCTGCTCTGAGCCCGGACCAGCCATGGCCCAGCCCCCCAGCTTGCTCTGTTTAACTTGATTCTTGATCTTGTCTTGATCGGGTCTTTCTATGTCCTGTCTGACGCTGCAGGGAGAATGTGAACTCAAGGGCCACTCCAGATCATGGTGACTCCTTCCATGACACTAAATGACTGGGCTTAGGTGGTGGCATCAGATGGTCATGCTTCAATGCAGAGAACTGTATTGCTTATGGGGTGCATACTAAGATAAGGGTAAGGGCACAGGCAGCAGCTGGCCAGAGCTGGAGAGCCTTTGGGGAGCCGGAATGCAGGTAGAGGACAAACTAAGCTTCCAAGGATGTCCGTTAACGCTGTGGCACCATAGTTTCGGCTACCCGGTAGCACTGCCCATGACTGTATAGTGGCGATAAACAAGGAAGGCCTTCTTGGGCCTCTGGCTAGTGACAAATGAAGAGACCATAGGCCTGAGTTCTCTTGCAGAAAGTGGCTGTCTGACCCACACAGTTGCACCCTGAGTTTGATGAGAGTGTTAGAGCAGAGAACTGGGCTTAGTCACATGACCCCAGCAAAGGCCCTGTCTGTGTGACTGACCTCAGGCCCCTCTGAGAGACTCCAGGCTGCCAATAATGAAGTTCCTATCTGTGCAGCCTGAGTCTACAGATACCTAAGGTCCCTTTGAGGCTGGTGTGTGGGACTAGACCCAAAGAAAGACATGGTTCCCTTCCCGTGGTTAGACATCTTAAGAGCATGTATTACGGTACCCATTTACTCCCTGTCAAGCCAGCTGAGTGACCTCAGGGCCAGGGCTGAGAAGGGGAAACAGTTACCAGAGGACATTCAGCATGGAGCTCTGGCTAGGACCACCATCACTGCACCCGTGTCCATCCCAAAGGCAGCCCACGTGGGCCCGAGTCTCTCTAAGGAGAGAAGAAGGAAGGTGTCAGTTTGGAACCTATGAAAGCAATCATTTGCTTGTCAAGCATGCATCTTCTGGAAGCAGAGCAGGTCCAGGTGATCGATGTTACATGCCCACAGTAGGAAGCTGGGGCTCCTGGGACTCCATCTCCATTCTGAGTTCCTGCCCCTGGTGGAGAGAGCTTGGATCCTTTCATGATCACTTCTCCTAGAGAACCTGACTGGTTGAACCCCATGGAAGACTGGAGCCAGCTTGCAGAGCCCTGGAACCAAGCAGGTTTCCCCTGCAGCCTCACTTGAAACCTGCTTTCATCACTCCTTCCATGTTTGAGAGAAAAGTTCAGGGAGGAGGCTGGAAGATGCTGAGCCAGACTCCAGGGCTGAAGGAAGCTGGGACACCAGCTGTGTGGCCTAGGGCAAGTCCCTGCTCTTCCCTAGGATGAGTCATGCTGCCGTGCGTCAGTCCCTGGCCTTCTGCTCAGAGCGAAGAGGCATTTCTTCCCTTTCCCCGTGCTGTGTATGCACAGTTCAGGTCCACCACAAGTTTCTCCCCTCATCCTCTCCCCTTCATAATGTGTGATATCCCCTTGCAAAGTGTGATCAGAGAGAAAAGCCCAGTCCATCTCCCTGATCAGGACCCCAGAACCTGAGCACAGCAGGGATCCCAACATTCATTCAAACCCAAGATGCTCTCTAGAAGGCTTGCAGTGGACAGAGCCCAGACAGGCAGAATGGTTTCTTTCTGAACCCTTGCACAAGTATCTGTGCTCAACTATCATATCTCTTTCATGCTGAAAAGTCCCATTCTCCCTTATCTGCCGTTGTCTCCACTGCTCACAGGAGCACAGCCACATCCATACCCCTTAACCAAAAAGAAAAAAAAAAAAGGGAAATTGGGCAAGAGCTGGCCTGCAAGGCCGCCTAATACTCAAGCAACCAGGAGGAATGAGTGTAGGGCCATCCCAGCCTCCCACCGTCCTCCCAGACAGACCCCCCCACCCCAGGGATAAAACAGGCAGTCCCGAGCCAGCTCACATGCATGCATGCACTTTGCATCTTCTTGAGCAGATGTGCTGAGCTCAGCTCCTGGCCTGGAACGAGGAAGAAGGCACGTCGTCCCCTTCCACTCTGTCTGTCACAGTTGGCTTTCCAAAAGGTCTGTTTAGTGCTGGACAGATGTTTGTGGGCACAGGTGGATGTATGTTTACCCTACAGGGATAATCCTAGCTACCTGTTAGTGCTCTCCAGACAACTTTCCCAGCAGGATTAACTTCCAGTTCTCGTAGATGTCTGTGTGTGTGTGTGTGTGTGTGTGTGTGCGTGCGCGCGCGCGCGCGTGCGTGCTCGTGTGCTCGCATACATGCAGATGCACAGAAGAAACAAGCTTACAATCCTTTGTTCTTTGGTGTTCCTCAAAAGGAAGCAGGCTTATCTCTTATTGGCATGCAAAGAACGCCAGATACTCCTGCCCAGCCAACTCTGATAACAGAGGGGTTTCCTAAGCAGGACTTAATCACTTGAGCTCTCCAGGTGATTTCCAGGCACCAGCACCTCCATTCCGTACAGGGGAAAGCTCAGCCCTGATTTCATTGACTTTTCATCAGAATGTTGCAAAGTTCTTCTCAGCCTGCCAGTCATCACATGTGTGTGCTGTTTGGCTGACGATTCTGGGGGTGTCGGTTACAGAAGATAGGATCTGACACATCGGGGAAACCGCACTCAGAGCAGGGCTGTGGAGCGTGACAGTCTGAGGGTACTGTTTCTCTCTGGATCTTCACACGAGCGTCTGCTCTTGACTCTTGCTTCCATTCACTTTGATTTGAAATTGTCTCACTTGGATTCAAAATCTACTTACCAGCCTCCCTCATCCTGTGCTGTCCTGAGCATCCTGGTGCACAGAGGTTCCTAAACACCTACCTCACGGGTGGGGGTGCGCGATGTTAGCTATGTGGGCCCCACACATCGTAGGACTCCCACAAATGCCCAGCTAGCCTTTCCCCTCTCCTGTCTCTGTAATACCTTTTGTGTTGAGTAAATACATCAAAAAACAAGCAGGAATTTTGGCATGTACATATACAGAATGTTCCAGCATTGTTCCTAGTAGTCCAAAGAAGAAACTACCCAGACGCCCATCAGCAATAGAAACAATAAACGTGTGGCGGTAAATTCACACGACGGATGTTCTGAGGGGAGGGGATGGGGGAGGAGGGGAGGGGAGGAACTGGTTTTCAGCTTCTGAGCCAGAGAGCACTGATGTTAAAAAGCACGTGGTTCCTTGCCTAGAAGGACAGATGTAAGCAAAGCACACATTACATTGGAGTCGGGTGCTTGTCTTAGCAGGCAGGACACCCAGAGGAGGCAGCTGTGTGCTTCTCCGGGGATGCTCCCACTTGGAACACTTCTGTACACTTGTTCCATTGTGGCTTGAAGACTTTACTATATTATTATTCTCTGATGAAACATTTTTTTCTTTTTCCATTTTCATGTGTTTATATGTATTTTTGGGTGTATATGTGTTGTGTACATACATGTTCTGTGTGTGTGAAGGCACACATGAGTGCATGTGCACATGTATGCAAATGCATGAGAGACCTGAGATTGGCTTCAGGAATCCTGCACCATTGGCTTTTCCACCTCATTCAAAAACTCAGAGCTCACTGATATGGCTAGTTTTGCTGGGAATCCCCTCTCCTGGCCTTCCTCCTGGCATTTACGTGGGTTCTGATGATCCAAACTCTGGTCCTCACACGGGCATAGCAAGTGCTTTACTACGGAACCAGAAAGTTCTTTAAGTACAGCAGGAAAGAAAGGAGGTTCTTGGGGTTCCTTTAATTAGTGAACAACCAAGGAATGCCAGCAGTCATCAATCCTCCAGCCGCAGCAAAGAGAAACAGTTGCTGTACTCTGGACAGAAGGCCCCGGAGGGGAGCGGGGGCAGCAGCTCATTCGCCCATTGGTAGAGTAAGTTACAGACACGTTGAGAAGCAGCCAGGGGTCCTGGGAGCCAATTTTCTTGCTCAGAGCTGCCTCAGCCTCTCCACAAGCACTGTGCACGTGGCAGGGTCCACTTCTCTTTCCTCCACTGCTTGACACTCATGGATGAGTGACCCACAGAATGCAGAATGGTGCAGGAAACAGATGAGGCCATTCAGCCACGGACCATCTCAGGCTGGGAGGGAGGCAGCAGGTTGTGTGCATGTTAAGGAACTTGGCTAAAGAGAGGAAATGGCCCCTGGGGAGGTGCAGAGACAGTCTATGTGAGGATGCCTCCAGGCCATTGGAAGGTTGGACATTTCACTTTACTCCACAGATGCTTACAAGCTTACAACCCTTTGTTCCTTTGGTGTCTTGGAAGGAGGCAGGCTTGTCCCGTACTGGCATGAGAGAAGACCTGCGCTCACACGCAGAATGTGTGATCCTGTGGCCTTCCACTTCCTCCTCGTTCCACCTCACTCTCGGAAGCACATTGCTACTTTTGCGGGCTGTGCACCCCAGGACTTCGCTCTGACGTTGCCATGATAAGGTCCCGTTATCTAATCATTTGACATGGGGCTTTCTCCCGATCACTTAAACTTGGGGTTCTCGGGCCTGTGGATGAATGCTTCATCCCTAGGAATGAATTATTGAATGAGTATTAAGCTTCAAAGCCATATGTGCCTAAGCTTAGTGTGGCTGTGGCGATGCTGTCACAGGCTTCCTGGCAGATGGGGAGAGAAGATGAGCATCCACAAAAGATAAGAGGAGCAGACGGGAGCCGCCTGGCATGGCTGCAGGAGGAGACTTGTCTTACGGATCCAGTTCTTGGACTCAGTGTGGATCCAGCCCCCAGCTCACCTCCTATCCATACTGATGAAAATGTGCCGCATGGCCTAGTCTGCTTTTCATGTCGAGGAGAAGAGTCAGTAAATGCCTTTTGGTTTCCATTTCTCTTTGACATGGAAGGTCCCCTGTGCGTTTTGAAGAACTAGAACCAAGGATGTGAAGGATGTAAAACGAGGGGCTGGGAAGGTGGCTCAGTTGGTAAAGCATATGAGGACGAGATTTTAAACTCCAACACCAACTTCAAGAAGCCAGGCATAATGGCGTGTACCAGTAATCCTAGAGCAGGAAGGTCTGTAGGTTCCTAAGGTTTTCTGTCTAGCCAACCTAGCTGAATCAGTTCAGAGAGAGACCCTGTCTCAAAAAATAAAGTGGAGAATAGTTGAGGAAGATACCCAAGACCTCTGGCTCAGAAAAAAAGAGAATGGGGATGCAGTTGGGCTGACACTGTGACCTTGTCTGAAAACCTGCTCGTTCCTTGTGGCTTCTTACGAAGTCATGTTGGGGAGCACTATCTGATGGAACTGTGCAGAGGAGTGTTCTGTTATGACGCTGTGCATACGTATGGTAGTGTCAGGTCACATGCAGCTACTGAGCACCGGGAGCACAGATGATACAGTGTCAGATCCCAGAGCTGTTGAAACAAAACAGCATGGAAGAGGAAGAATCTGGGAGATCTCAGCATTTATGTTTAGAGCCACCCTTCAGGCCCAGGGACTCGGGCCATGGGCTTGCTGCAATGCACTGCCCTGAGCCAAAGATCCTGAGGAGGGGGTGACCATGGGCCTTTCTCTGTGCCTATGTAACCCCAGTGGCACATGAAGGCTACTATCATGACTTGTACCCTGGCCTCAGAGCATGTTCTGTGACTCTGTGGGTCCTCATGCAGCCCCGTGGGCTCTCCATGGATCCTAGACTCTCCCTGGGAAAGGCTAAGGGGTGTGGGAGCAGAAGTTACCTGTATCCTGGATACTGCCCAACAGGTTGCTCTGAGAGCCCAGGACGTGTGGCTGAGAAGTTTCCAGTCTTTACCAGGAACTCAGATGACCTCTTGGAGCAGGTGGCCCTCAGTGTGAATCTCAGACCAGCAGTCTTGGCATCACCTGAAAATTTATTAGACAGGTGGTAGTGGCTCATGCCTTTAATCCCAGCACCTGGGAGGCAGAAGCAGGCAGATGTCTGAGTTCAAGGCCAGCCTGATCAACAGAGCAGGTTCCAGGACAGCCAGAAATACACACAGAGAAACTCTGTCTTGAAAAACAAAAACAAACACAAAAAATCCCCAACTTATTAGAAAAGGCCAATTCTAAAATGTCCACCCAGCTGCTGGATCTGGACCTATGGGGCTGGGTTCAGAAATCTGATCCTTACTAAATGCTGGCCCACTTCTTAAGCCATGGCCTGACCTTTGGAGAAGTCCTTGACTTTTCCAAGTAGTAGCTTTTGTGATAGTAGCTGAATTCCATTACGTTTTCCTGCGGCTTGCAGCACAGTGCAGTGCCTGAGTCACCAGGGACACTTGTGGAAAGATACCCTGGGACTCTGCAGGCCTGAGCCAGCCTAGGCATTGACCAGGCTTGCTGGTCGTCAAACTCTAAGACTCTGAGTCCACCAGACATGACCTTTCTGTTTCACTCACTCTCCTAGCGCCCAGAGCAGAATTCAGCTTATTAACACAGCCCTTTCCAGTTTATTCAACTTACAGTCCTGCAGACTGGAGAGGGAGCTGCTAAGAGTCACCTCACACTATCTGTGCAGGGGAAGAAAGCACCGGTTGCAGTGACGTATTCAAAGACTTGTTTCCTACTAAGGTTAAGGATAAAAGCCTCATTTCTCAGAACTGCCCTGCGAGAGGCCTGTAGGACTGTTTCATTCATCTTGTCTGAGGAAAGTCATGGCAGATCTCCAAGTCTCCTGTGGAGGCTTCTAGTTTCTGTAGTTTGGGACAGGGACTCATGTATGACTATGCATCAAGCCACTGCCCACCACCACCTCTGGCTTGTCTGCCCCTGTCTTCCTCCAATTTGTCCTAATCCTTCTTAAAGACCAGTCTCCTCCAAGCACCAGCCCCTCTCTCTAGCTCATAGTCTACGGGATACCAGCCTTCTTCTCTCACCTCATGTTCATTTTTTGTCTGAAGACTGTGATGTGGCAGGCTCCTTCACTTCCTGGTATCATGTCCTAGCAACCCCAGGCATCCGTGGCTGCCTCCTTGGCTCCATTCCATTATCCCACGGATAGGAACTGTGGAGCATCCTGCCCCAGATACCTGCCTGTACTTTGGGTGCCCACTGGTACAGCCACCCATTGGTTAATCAATACATTTCAAAGCAAAAGGACTCTACCACTTCTCATTCAAAGCTGAACACACCCAGCAGGTGGAGGATGCCACCCCTACACCTGCCCTAGGAGATTGCAGGCAGTCAGAGGGGGACATTCCATCTCAACCCCACCACCAGTTCTTGACTGTCTTTTTCAGTGGGGGCTGAGACCAGAACATGACCATGAAGGCCTCAGGCCCACGGTTGGCATGTCCCTGAGGTCTTCTCCCACAGCAGCCTCACCCCGGGAAGAAGGTATCCCTTGTGGGGTCACTCAGTGGGTTCTGTATTAGGCCCCTGCCCAGAAAGAGTCCCAGTAACCCTGTCCTCAGCATGATTTACCTCACAGTTTTTGTAGCCTCTCCTGTCGCCGTACAGGGCAGCATCTCCAGGTGAGGGAAACTCTCCTTGGCAGAGCAGGGACTACAGGCCAGAGAAGAAGTGGCCCCAGTCCTCAGGGGGTACTCAGTCCTCAGGGGCCACTCCAAAGTTTCTGGAAAGTTCTGCCACTAGCAGCGTATTTATTTCCCCAGCTCTCACTTAAGGCTCCTGCTGAGTGCTTAAGCTCCTCTGTCATTTGTATTACAGTGTGAGGGATCTGACTGCAGAGCCTCAGGGAGGCAGGGACCCTCTCTGAACCCTGGCTTGGTTCCTCTGCATTCCTCTGCTCTCACCCATAGCAAGAGGTCCCCAAACCCATGTCTCAGGGCTCATTTGCCTTGACCATTGGCCCATTCTTCTCCATCTGGTAACCCTGAACCACTGACTCAGTGGTGTGAGAAGGCAGGGTGAAGGCCATCTCCATCTCTGTGGCATGCCCTGGGCTCTGATGTTCCATTCCATCAGGAGGCTGCTCCCAACACCTCCTGTCCCCTTCTTGAGTTATACCCTAGTTCCCTGTCCATATCAGACAGCTACCACACTGTCATCGGGGAAAACCCGTAATGACAGCATCGTTTCCCATCCCGCTGTCCATTCCCCTGACCTTCCTGTCCTTCCTCCCTGAAGACTCAGCTGACTGCAGCTGCCTCTTCCCGGGGCCCCTGGGCCAGGTCACTTGCACTCCCTCCAGATGGACAGTGCCAACTGCACGTTCCCAAGTGTACGTTGGCTCCCACCCCCTCCCTCCCCTATCACGGACCCCCACAGACAGCTGTATCTTCCTTAGGCTCACTGTTCCACCCCTCCCCCATCCTGGCAGGTTCCACTCAAAGGTCATCCAGGTTGCTGCCCCTTTGGCCAGGCTTGGTTCTGTATCCTTCCTCAAGGGAGCTCCCACTTTACCCCCAAAACAGGCTTCAGCCCCCCACCCCATCCTGTCTGACTGACTTGACAATCAGCCAGAGGCTGTGGTACCTGCCCCTCCCTGGTTCCATTTCTCCATCTCTCCCATGAAAAAGTTGGGGCCACTGAGCAAGGAAAGAGAAACTGAGTCTGCGGGTAGCAGTCTCTAGGCTGTGAGCAAGAGACCTCCTCACTTGTGCTTTGAAGATCGGTTCTGACGCCCCACTGTAAGCCAGACTGAGCACCAGCCTGATGACCCTGCCAGAGCCCAGTCCTGGGGCTCACCTTTGGTTGCTCCCCTGATGAACAAACTACCTTCCCAGCCTGGCTTTGAAATGCGTGACGCTGTTCCAGAAGTGTGGTATGACAGGAGGAGAGTGAGCTGAGGGGTGACTTCTTAACACCTTTCATGATTATGGAGGACAGTCTCTTCTTAGCTGGGGGACACTTAGGCCAGGGAAAGGGGTCCTGACTCAGAGGACTGGAGGTGCTCAGGGTGAGTGACGTGGTAGGCCTGGGCTTGCAGAGAAGGCCTGGTCTTGCTTCCCCGAAGCCCCTCCCCTCCCCTGCTCCAGGCCACCAGAGCAGCCACTCTACCATATCCACGTCATATCCACGTCGTGCCGCTGTTCCTGGCCTGGCTGGGGAGCCTGCAGCCTCCTCAGCAGCGCAGAGGGCTGTGGGCTGTGGCTGCAGGCTCTGCACAGTGATCATGAGCAGGGCACAGGAGTGATGATCCCCTAAACACAGTCACCTCAGCTGCTTCCTGTCCGTCACAGTCCACACATTCAAGGGAGCGAGGGAAAGGAATTGGGTGAACGGGAACAGAGGCTGTAAGCCCTGGGCATCTGTGACAGGGTGGGAGAGGAGGCTCCTATGGGCCACCAACCCCAGGGCCATCATGGACATGCTGGGCAACTCAAATAGGAAACCCAGGCCCTGTGGGTATGAAGCCATGAAAAGCTGATGTTATATAAACAGAGTGGGACCTGCCTCCTGCCTCAATCAACCCCAGACTGCTTTGTCTGTGGCAGTCATTCTGAGGAGGCCAACCATCCTCTAGAAGTAATACTCATGGTTTCTACCCATCTTCAGGGAATGAAAAGCCCCAAGAGGGCCTAGGATATGCAGAGATGGCCACGTCCTCATCTAAGAACCAAGCCAGCAGCGGGCTTTCTAGCTTCTGCATACTTGGGAGGGGTGAAGCTGCTTGCCTTCCAGTGGCAGTGCCCCAGCACAGAGGTCAGGTTTGACTAGTCTGTTTCACTGATGGTCAGACGAAAACAGACTGTAAGTGAGCAGCCTTAGCCAGTGAGAGAGTGTGAACTGACCGCTGAAGCCCTTGAGGGCAAAGGACTGTGCCTCCTGCCTGTGCACTCAGGCTCCTGGCACAGTGTCCAAAAAGGAAGCTCACAATACTCCACCAAACGGGCTCTGCTTGGGACAGAACTCGGAAGGAAGGCAGAAGCGTTCCCGGCTAGAGGTGACAGACATCATAATGCTGTTGTCATATCAGAGGGCGCAGCTTTCAGCCGTGACTTGGAGGAGCAGGTGACTAGTGCTCGAATTTACACAACATGGAGTCACCAGACTGTGCCAGGCTGTGGGCTCCATGCCCAGAGACACACCCCCCTCCTCCTGTTATGTCACCGTGGCAGCCCCACCTGGTGTCATGTAAATGTCACATTCCCCTTGGCAGGGCTTCTCAAATAGCACCTCGGAAACTTGGCTGTGGAAGGACAAGAAAGTCTGATGTTGCCCTGGGCCTGCTGACCATACCCAGTTCTGTGACCAGGGCTGGGCACCTACACACTCAGACCCCTGGAGGATAAGACCAACATTCACACAGGCAAAGACAGGTTCTGACCAAGAGGGACTGGGGTCACCCCAGCAAGACACTTGGGAGCTTGCTCCTTGTGCTGGGCTGTTGGCATGAGGCCATGGAAGTAAGAGGTATAGACGTGGTTGGTGTGACTGGGAGGGCAGGGTCAGGAGGGAGGGTTTTGTTTTTGGTTTTGTTTTGTTTTGTTTTTTAGACCGAGTTTCTCAAAGTAGCTCTGGCTATCCTTGGAATTCACTCTGTAGACCAGGCTGGTCTCAAACTCAAAGAGATCCTCCTGCCTCTGCCTCCCAAGTGCTGGGATTAAAGGTGTGCGCCACCACCACCCGGCAGGCGGGAGTTTTCAGAAACCCTCTTGGTAGTTGTGTGTTCCTCAACCTGAAACAGAGTGGGGATTTTGACCCATGGTGAGACAGCATGAGCAAACCTTGGCACACAAAGTGAAATAAACGAGTCGTAGGGCTTGTGCTTGGGAAAGTGAAGGGCTCGGGATAGACGGCCACACGGTGTGAATGTGATATACCACTGTGCTGCATACTTTGAATAAACCATACATTGTATGAATGGTTTAGATCTATTTTATTTTCAAATTAGGTGTGTATATGCATGTGTGTGTAGTTTAAAATGGTAAACATTGTGTAAATGTTTTAGATGTATTTTGTTTTTAATTTTAGGCGTGTGTGTGTGTGTGTGTGTGTGCGCGCACATGAGTTCAATCTGTGGGACACCTTTGTTTAACAAGGTTACCAAGAGGCATGGCTCATGAAAGAACAAACGAATAAACTATATTTATCATAATTTAAAACATAAACAAAGAAACCTGAGAGGCCAAAAGTGTTGGATCCCCTGGAGCTGGAGTTCCAGGCAATTGTGAGGCACCTGAAGTGGGCACTAAGAACAGAACTTGGGTTCTCTGCAGGAGCAGTGTGTGCTCAACTGCTGAGCTGCCTCTCACACAATTAGACATTTAAAACTTTTAATTTTTACAATCAGCTCATTCTCTGGGCTAGACTATCTGGATTCTGGCTATGGCGAAGTACCATTGGCTAGAGCCTCTCCCTGACAGTTAGGGCCTCCCAGCAGCAGGTCCCTCCAGAGCCCTCTCCACTGGCCCCTGCTGCAGCCCCCGTGCAGCAAGCTGCCCCAGTCAAGAGTGTGTCGTGGGCTGTTGCATGAACCAGCCGGCTCTTACTGACTTGTCCTCAGCCATGGGGGTCACTCTAACAAAGACCCTGGGTGATGGGGAACACTGTGTTACTCAGGGACCACAGATCAGACTGGGAGCCTAGCCTCCGAGGAGCTCTAGTCGTGGCCTGTCTCTCATCCCACTGCAGCCTCCATAGGGTAGGTGTTCATGCGTGTGCAGCAAGCTCTCTTATCTCTGGAGCCACCTCTCCAGCCCCGATAGTTCTGTACGTAGTGTGGATACAAGCCTTTATCACACATGTAATCTGCAAATGTCTTCTCCATGCCATTTGTCTGCTTCAGCTGTTGTGTTTATGTCTTAAATTCTGATAAAATATAGTTTATCCGTTTCTTCTTCCGTGAGCTATGCCTCTTGGTAAACTTGTTAAACAAAGGCGCCCCGTATAAGAGCTGCCAGTATTTCTTGAGTGGGAACTGTGTGCAAAGAGTGTGCTATATGGGAGGTATGGTGATAAGTGCGACTCACACCATTCGTGCCTGGTGGAGGAAACAATGCATGATACGTGAGTAATCACCTGCAATGTCGGCAGCCTGAAGCCTGAGCTACAGAGTGAGACCCTGTCCCAGTAAAATGAAGGGCCGAGGATGCAGCTCAGTGGTAGGTCAGTTGCCTCGAATACACTGGGGCCTGGACTTCACGCCCAGCACAGAAATAGTAGCACCCCAGCACACTATAATTTTATGATGTTGGAATGTGCAGTGTAGACGGAAGGAAGAAGAATGTCCTAGAAAGCAGAGGGGGCTTTGGAAAAGTTGCACAGAGCAATGATAGAGACAGAAGTGAAGGAGTGGATCAAGATCATTAGAAAGTCTAATTCCTCTAAGCACAGTGTTCTGATTCTAGAAATCCAGAGAGAAAAGTGGTGTGGAGGCCACAGGTGTACGAAGAGACCCGCCCCAGCCCCGTAGCTTTTGCGTGGCTGCTTCCCTTTTGTGGACTGTGCTCAGTGACCCTGTCAGGACCAGCTTCATCAGGCAGCAAGGGTAAGCAAGGTTTGAACTAGGTGTAACAATGTATAGAAAGGAGAGCTGGGTCATCGATGCAGTGTGTCAGGTGGATGAAGTATATGGAAGGGAACAGGAGACTTTGTCACTGTTGAGGCCTGCACATCAAGGACCAAGTACTCTCCCCCCCCCCCCCCCCCCGTGAAACATGACCTAACCGCGGTGGTCATCAGGCACTGGAAGCATCAGGAACCCAGGGATGCCTGGAAAGAGGGTCCCTGTCTGGGTTTTTTCCAGTTCAGATGTTAGCTCTCTTTTGAAAACACTAGAAAAAGATCCAGTGGGCTGCTGTCATCTTCTTCTATGGATTTGAACTCCCACATTGCTGCTGCATTGAGAGGCAGCAGTCAGTGCTAGGGTTGAGATCTGGGCCATCATGCAAAGGCAGTACCCATGTCCCCACCAGGAGATCCTCCATCCCCTCCCAGAGGAATGGTCCTTCCTTCCCTGACTCTCCAGGGAGACTGTCACCCACTGATCACTGAAGCCAGTGGCCAGTACTCACAATCCCTTTCATTCTGGGAAGAAGAGAAGCAGCTGAGTGCTCAGAATGGCTCTGGGCAGAAGTTGCCTGGACACCTGCTGAGCCTCCCTAGCCATCACACTGGCACCTCACAGCCCAAGGGCCTGGCAGGCTGTGTCAGATGATGTGTCAAGTCAACAGAGCTCCAGGAGAGCCCTGGTCAGAGTCCCATGGCAGCTGGCTGTGGCCAGCCTCCTGGAAGGGAATACCCATACTGGCCACCAGCCACTGCCCAGGGAGAGTACACCACGGGGGAGTCAGGCAAGAGGACATTAAGCACAACCTCCCTAGTGCCAGCCCTAGCTTTCTCCTGCTTTCCGAGCATGGCCCTTAAACCAAGAAAGGCTTTAAGCACTGTGGTCTAGACCCCGTATCCCCACATGGAAGAGTGTTCTGGTTTCCTCAGGTTGCTGCACATCTGGAAAACTAGGATATACCTCGGGAGGGACAGTAGTCAAAGTCCACCTGGGACTATCTATCCCCTCTCACCTGCTCTGAGCCCAGAACCTGGAGGGTGGGGAGGTCCAAAGCTGTGTTTTTAGGGTAAAGCTACCTGCCAGGAAGAGGAACAAAATAGAACCATCAAGAGATAGTTCAGGGAACCAGAGAGTGGCTCAGCAGTTAAGAACAGTTGCCGCTCTTGCAGAGGACCCAGGTTTGGTTCCCAGCACCCACATGACAGCTCCTAACTGTCCCTAACTCTAGTTCCAGTTGATTGGACAGTCTCTTCTGGCCTCCACTGGTACTGCACTCAAGATACACAGACACACATGTAGGTGAGACACTCATATAAAATAAAAATAAGCTTTTAAAGAGAGAGGCAGGGGCAGCTTGGGAAGCCACACTTACACATGGTCTGTAGTGGGGAAGAGCTACCATCACTGGTTCTGAATCGATTCAAATAGCTGGGTGACCAAAAGTGCAGAAGCAGCGCAAGATGTAATTTCCAATTTTAAAGGGCATGCTTGGCATGCTCTAGGAACGTCTGGTGGCAGGTCTCAGGCAGCTATCACTCTGGTTTTCTGTTGACTCCTGCCCTACTCTCCTGGCAAGAGTCTGTTACAGTTTGAACTGCCCCTGTGGTCTGAACAGTGGGTCCATAGCTGGAGATGTAGTTTGGGAAGATTTTGGAACCTTTAGGACACAGAGCCTAGCTGATTGACATGACCAACTTAAGGCTGGCCTTCAGGTCTTCTGGCCCAAGTGTTCTGCTTTGTAATTAACCAAAAATTTGAACAAGTCTTGCCACAAGCTCCACCACCATGGATAGTTCCCCAGCCATGGTGTCTTCCCGCCGTGGTGGGCTAATATCCCCCTGAAACTGTGAACCAAAAATAAGCCTCTCCTTTCTAAAATTGCTTCCACCAGGGATGCCGTCACAGTGAAGAGAAGAATAACAAGGTCCCTCTGAGGTTTCAGGCAAGTGGGCACAGCTCCCACTACAGTTGGCACAGTGGGAGTCACACCGCTTGTAGGAAAGGACCAGTGGACATGTTTGGTGACCCCCTTGGCACATACATTCTAGAAGCCAAGCTTTGGGGTTGGAAATACCCTGAAGTTATTTCAGAAACAGAGCAAGCAAGGAATGTGTGTGTTAGGGTTCGTGTGTGACTCATTACAGTTCAGAGGGTCCAAGGACTGAGCAGTATTAAGAACCACTTCTTGGGGCTGGGGGGATATGGTTCAGTTGATAGAGTGATTACCTGGTCTACACAAAGTCCTGGGTGCAGTCCCCAGCAATGCATAAAGCCGGGTGTGGTGATTCATAGTTGTCACCCCACCACTGGGGAGGTAGAGGTCATCTTTGTATACATGGACTTAGAGGCTATCCTGAGCTACATGAGAGACTATCACACACACGTACACCATCAAAAGGAGGGAGGAAAGGAAGTAAGGGAGTTCCTGGGGGAGTCATCCCAGCAACTAAAACAGGGACCATGTGGCTGTTCCAAACTAGGAATTCCCAGAGAGGCTAGAGATGGAGCACCATCCTCAGTGCAGTGAGGGAGCACTACCATGGCGTTTCCCACTCAGATGGAGGCCTGGTGGCCACTTGACCTCCCTTGATCTCGCACCCCACTCAGCAGAGTTAGTTCCAAGTTCACCCACAACACAGCTCTGTTGATTTGTGCCTTTGCGATACCTGGCTGAACTAAGCAACTGGCTGTGCTGTGGCCAGTGCCCACCTAACACTGTTGTAAACAGATATCTCAGGGAAATCAAGGTTATGGTGATTTTTCTAGTCCCAGGTCAGCATCCAGTCTCCCTCTAAGAACACATCTGAAAGAGATCTGTGTCACACATCTATGACCACAAAAGACACAGCCAGAGCCACAGCCTGGCTCAAGGCTCCCACAACCTTGTACAGGGCATGCTCCTGCAGACATCTGCCCAGCAACTGCCTGGCTCAGCTTGGATTGCTGTCACCTTTGGTAGTGACCCTTATAGCCAGGATACTGGTACAAAATTACTTATGGTGTCCTCTTCACTTAGCCTTTAAAAAACTCCCCCTGGCTCTTTGCACGTGCATATAATTTAATATAGCTTATGTTTTCTTGTTGCAAAGCTTTGCCGGTCTCTATAAATACATAATTCTCTGAAGGGCCTCCTTCCTTTTGTTGTTTGGACTGACAGTAGTTGTAACATCTGTGTGTGAATGCTTTGCTGGCACAGGAGAGCTGCACCTGCATCTGAAGACCTAAGTGGTTGCAGAACTGGCATGGGCTCTGGGCTGAAGCTTCACCTCTCAGAGCCTGGATGTCCTCCATTGCAAAAGGAGACGATGGGAATGGGCTGGCAAGATGACCAGTGGGTGACGACACTTGCCCCCAAGCCCGGTGACCTAAGTTCGATCCCTGGGACTAGACTTATGTGGTGGATCAACAGTTCCTGAAGTTATCCTCTGACCTTCACACAAGCACCGTGGCATACATGTACATGTGCACACACACAAGTAAATGTAATTATTTTTTAAGTAGATGATGTGAGCTGGGAAAATAGCTCAGTTGGTAAAGTGAGTTCAGTTCCCAAATTCCACATTAAAAAAAAAAGCCAGCTGCAATAGTTTGTGTTTATAATTTCACAGAGAGAGACACAGGCAGATCCGTGGGGTTGCTGGCCATCTAGCCTGACCTAACAGAGCCCCAGGCCACTGAGAGAGTCTGTCTCAAATAAAAGGTACATAGCCCTTGAGGAATCACAGTGCAGGGTGTTCTCTGGTCTTCATGTGCACACATATACATGTACACGCCACACATGTGTGCACCTGTGCAATACACTAAATAAAGTAGTGTTGAGGCAAGTGTGCTCTCTAGTCACTGCTGATTCTAACACTTTTGGTTCTCTTGGGACTATCCATATTTTGTCACACACCTCCAAATGACACCTGTCACGTTTGCAATTCCACAAATAACTCATTACCAGACAGGACCAAGGTACCAGTAACAAATCTTGGCTTGTTTTCCAGGAGCCATATCACGGGAAACGGCCTGTTGCAGGCTCTATCTTCTGCTCCAGATTTGCCTTCTCACTCACACAAAGCTAGGGGTGGACTCCCCCACACCCGAGTCACCTGCTAGCCTCCCTTTACCCAAGTGTAGTGTCTAGGGTTGTGATGAATCTGTGAAGGACAGCGCTGCCCTCGGGTGAGCTTGGAGAGGGACACTTCTTTCCAAGGTCAGCCCACAAGACTCCGTCTCTTCCCCGGTTCCTTTTCAGCTTTGTTTTGAGTTGCTGGTTAACCCACAAAAAAGAACGATGTGCTAGAGAGCAAGCTTTTGACTAACTGGGTACAGAAGGCAATTGGGTGTACGTCACCCAGAAAACCATTTTTCCTTGAATGTCTTCTAGGAGAGCAGGAACTTTAAGAAATATCTCTGGTCTTCCATCCCCACATACCAGGTCTCAGAAGCTAAGCAGGGCTGTGGACTTAGTCCTTAGATCAGAGGAAATGTCCTAAAGAAGCTTGGTTGAAATAAGTAAATGTGGGGAGCTGGAGAAGTGGCTCAGCATTTACGAGCACTGGCTGCTCTTCCAGAAGACCTGGGTTCTATTCTCAGCACCCACATGGTGGCTCACAACCGTCTGTAACTCCAGTTCCAGGGGATCTGATGCCTTCTCCCGGCCTCTCTAGGCACCAGGCACACATGTGGTACATAGATTTTTTTTTTTAAATTCATCATAAGGAAAAACTACTCATCCTCCATATTGCCACAGTGTTTTGATTCCAAAATAACACAGATGTTTTTTCAACGTATTTTAAGAATATCAATTATTAAAGATTATAAGAGTCTTAGCTCCTATAGCCAAATGTACAACCCTAAAGCCTTACTCAGCATTAGTATGAAGCCGGGTGGCGGTGGCGCACACCTTTAATCCCAGCACTTGGGAGGCAGAGGCAGGCAGACCTCAGTGAGTTTGAGGCCAGCCTGGTATACACAGTGAGTTCCAGAACAGCTAGGACCACTTCACAGAAAAACCCTGTCTCGGAAAAAAAAAAAAATTAGTATGAGAATCAAGATGGAGCTGGAGGTGTGATAGGGCAGAGTCAAAGCCAGTGGATCATTGTCTTAGTTAGGGTTTCTATTGCTGTGAAAAGACACTATGACCATGGCAACTCTTATAAAGGAAAACACTTAATTGGGGCTGGCTTACAGTTTCAAAGGTTTAGTCTATTATCATCATGACAGGACGTGGTAGCATGCAGGCAGACATGGTGCTGGAGAAGGAGCTGAGAGTTCTATATCTTGATCTGCAGGCAACAGGAAGCCAACTGTGACACTGGGCACAGCTTGAGCATAGGAGTCCTCAAAGCCCACTCCCACAGCGATACACTTCCTCCAACAAGGCCACACCTCCTAATAGTGCCACTCCCTATGAGCTTATGAGGGCCAATTGCATTCAAACTACCACTGTCAGATCAGACCAACATCTCTGCGATGAGTGTTGGAGATGACTGCAGAGAAAGGAGCCGTGGCAAATGTCAGATTAGAAAACATTTGGCTTGTAGGATGTACACATCTTTGCAGCATTCAGACCAAGGTCTCAAGCAAGCTGAGAAGGAACAGGGGAACTTAGGAGAACTGGCCAGTGGCTGAGTGACCACCAGGTGTCCAAAGACCAGGCACCATTCAGGGAACATGTTCACGGGACCGTCCTTGACTACAGGAAAGGCAATTTCCATCAGAGATTGGAAGCTCATTTGGTAGTGCTTGCTAGCATGCAAGAAGTTCTGAGATCCACACCCAGCACCACAAACAAATGGGTATGGCAGTACAGTGGTAACCCCAGCACTTGGGAGAGATAGGAAGGTCATCATTTCAAGGCTATCCCTGGCTACATAGCACATTCAAGGCCATCCTTTGCTATGTAGCAAATTCAAGGCCAGTCTAGATTATGTGAGACCCTGTCTCACCAAAAGAAAGGATGGGAAGAGGAAGAAAACTCAGACCCCGTCCCCATACTCCAGCTTTCCTCAGCTCTCCTCAATCCAAGTCTTCCAGGCCTGGAGCAGAAACTGGAACCGGAGCTCTGGGTGGTTTTTCTAACCAGCCAGACATGGGGACTGGAGACTGTGCACATCTCAGTTGTACCAGCAGCCAGCATACCCTCTGCTCGGTGTGTTACATTGAACTCTTCATGGAAGGTACTGGGAACTCCCTAGACTGACAATTTTGGGTGAAATCTTCCTGTGGGGGGCAGAGGCAGAATGTTTACCAAGTTCAGTGGAGAAACTTACGGGTGCTTACCAGAGGTCTGGGACCTGGAGTCTCATAGCAGACAGGTCACCACCAGCCTAGGATGTGCCATGTGCTAGAGTGGGATCGGCCAGATCTTCTTCAGGAGCAAAAGAGCACAGCTGAACATGTTCCCCCAGTGACATCCCTGACCACTGAGGCCATGGAGCCTAACTCTACCCAAGTTGAGTTAAAGCCCAAGAAAATTTAAACCAGGAGACACCAAGGAGGACCTGGGAACCACCAGCGAAGCTCAGACCTCAAGGTCAAGCCTGTGCCTGGGAACTACCAGGGCCTCAGGTTCTTCCTACAGATTTCCTGATGGTGGAGCCTCCGTCCTCTTAGACACAGGGCCAAGGCCACCTTAGATTTCCTAGCCACCTTGACCCCCTCTGGAAGCAGTGCAGAGAGCAGAGAGAGGTTCCCCTCCAGGGTTTTCCTTTGATTTGTCTACCTTTCCAGCATCCTGCCCTGTTGAACCTGCACACAGTCCTGGATCAGCCTCACTTCAGCCAGCACTGGCTGGA
>CABHPH010122926.1:0-24372 GCA_902168325.1 Peromyscus nudipes
TGCTCGTCTTTGGTGGCCTCTCTGGGGGTCACGATCTGGGCACAACAATTTTAATTAGGGTACTCAAAATAATGAATTTTGACCGATGGACCTTGATGTTTTGATAGTTGGACCTTGGTAGTTAGTCTCAGGAATGAGTCAGTGGCCAAATAAGGGACTAGACCTTGGTGGCTAGCTTTAGGGATGTAATCTAACAGTTTTTAGCGAAGGGAGAAGGTAAGAGGCAGAACCTGTTGACACTGTGTTTGCCACACTTGCGCCTTGCAATACCCATGATTCTGACACAGGGGATTAAAGGTATACCTTTCCTTACAGCCAGTTGTCCCAAAGAGTGAATGCAAAGACAGAGCGTAAGAACGGACAAGTGTCCAGAAATTAGGAGGAAAAAAATGTGCAAATAGTGCTAAATCAAAAATATATTTAAAGAACTAGCCAAGTAGATGCTATAATGCATAATGAGGAAAATGGAGAGTGGAGGAGATGGGTGTGCCTAAATGGGAGAGTACACACAGAAAGCTTGAGGTCAAAGGTTATATAAATAATATTGAAGCATGGCAATGGAAAAGAAAAGGACTGAAATGACAATATTTTTAAAGATTTGGGATAAATTAATACAAATACTCAGCAGACAAAGGAACGCCAATGTAATGTGAGGGCTAAAGTTATGTCTTCAGTTTTAATTACTGTGCCCAAGGGATCCATAAAATGAAAATGCCTCTGACCCGTAAGCCCCTTGCCCAAAGACAGATACTTCTGAAATGCTGGAGGCTATTGTTCACGGGAGATAACACCACAAGTTTTCAGTACCGTAAACAAGTTTGTTTGACCCAACTACAGAGGATGTAGTTCATATGTAGGCAGAAGGCACGTGGGCAAGAAATATGTCAGGATGTATGCTTGCCCCTGACTGGGCCTGGTGTAAAATATGGGTTTGCCTTTGTAAACCTCTGCAAAATGTGACGCCCCACCATTTTCTGGGAACCCCAGAACCTAACCATCATCCTGGCCAAAATTTAATTGAAGCTTGCTTCAAATTTGGCTCAAAATTGTGGTAATGGTCTTATTCTCATCTGGTGGGGTTAATAGTAAGCATAATTGTGGAATCATGAGACATTCAAAAGCACAAGTGCTCCACCCAAGAAAAAATAACAAAAACCTCCATGCAAGCATGCTTCCTAAGCTCGAGAAGGTCTGAATACACATGGCAAGAAGTGAGTCAAACTGGTCAACGCCATAAAGAGCTTATAAAATACTGAATGTACGGAAAATATATCCAGCAGGAGCATGCAAGTCCCATTGACATCTCCTAGCAGTTCCGGTTGGGGGCAGAAAACACCGGAGCAACACTTTAAAGACACAATTAACATTTTTAAGTTGTAAGGAAATATGTTCTCAGGATTTTATGTAGGTCAATGTATTCTTCAGACCCAAAGACCACAAAGGCCCGAGAAAGCACGGACCCTCCGCTCAGGACACGTTCCGATGAGCCATTCCTGAAGGCAATCCAGAACAAGAAAGGCTATTGCAAAAGCTTCAGGTTAAGGTTGAATTGTGGGCAGCAGATTCTTTCGGTTACGGAGGGAAGACTAAGAGATGGGGCTGAGAAGTGGAGTAAATTCCAAACGTTCTGACTTTGTGAGGTTCAGGCAAATGACAACAGGAAGGGTTATAGTGTGGAAGCCGGCCCAAGGCGAGGGAGTTACACCCTTCAGCCACGCCCTTTGAGGCCGTCAATAAAAGGAAGACAGCCTGAAATGCTCCCTGGGAGCTCTGTGGGAGGCAGGCTGGGTTTCTATGTGTTCTCTACCCTAACAATATGTCATTCTATCTCTGCTAAATAAACAGGAGGTTGAATTTTTTAAAATGCGATCTAAGGATAGGTTTGACGCTGGCAAACCAGTCATAGTTGAGGTGTATTTAACAGTCCAAAGCTAAAGGTGAAAGCAATTCCATCGCACTGAGGGATGGGCGGGGAAAATGGAGAAGTGACTTAGTTGTTGTCTGATTTTTTTGTTCGTTTGTTTTGTTTTTGAGACAGGGTTTCTCTATGAGGCCCTGGCTGTCCTGGAACTCGCTCTGTAGAAGTAACTATTTTAATTGCTGGTTGGATCTGATCTTTGAATTGGGAAAGGCTCTGATCTCATGATCTGTAAAGTTAAGACTTGGGCGTGTGTCGCAGTCACCTGCAGTCACTAGAAAATGGTAGTAGTGGGAGTCAGGCGTGGAACTGGTTAACAGGAAGAGCACCTGACAATCACAGCAAGCTTCTTGAGTTCCTATATTGGAAAAGGGCAGACTAGATTATCTCCAAGATGTCTCCTAGCCCCCAAATTCTATGAGATGTACTCACTGATGTCACGGTCCAGACATCAAGCTTCAGTCTCAGGAAAACTGCTCTTTCTGTGCTCTGGACACGCCACTGGGCCATGAAAACATGGTAGGCCTCTGGTTTCCAGCTTCCTTCCCCTGGATCCGAATCCACAACTCTGTGAAGGAGCCTCTTATTGATGAAGAGGGAGCAGATTAGGTTTTTCTCATATTAAACTACAGTATCCTAAAGACAGCAAGAGCAGGTTAGGGACCAGACTGTTTATGAGTCAGACAGACACTGATACCCAGTGGGAGAATAGTGTCCAAACCCAAGAGAGAAGATAAATGTTGCCGGCAGCTCTGACAAGGGCAGCTATTTTAAAGTGTTATAGTCGGTGCCATGGTCAGTGGAGGGAGAGAAACGTTGCCACAGCCTCATTCCTTCTGCTCAAGATCTCTTTAACCATCCAGGGTGGGTTTTGGTTCCATATAAATTTGGAAGTGGTTTTTTTTTTTAATTATTTATTTCTATGAAAGACAAACACTGATATCTTGATAAAGAGTGTACTGAATGAGTAGGGCATCTGGGACAGAACAGGCACTTGAACTGTCTTAGTTTTTATAATTAATGGATGTGGAATGTCCGCGTGCGTGCGTGTGTGCATGCGTGTGTGTGCGTGTGTGTGCATGTGCGTGTGCGTGTGTGTGTCCTCTTCAAAGTTCTCACTGGTACTTTATACTTCCATTGTGAAGTTCTTTTTGAATAAATTTATCCCCAAGTACTTTGTTTCATAGTTAGCTGTTTTGATGGTTACTGTAGCTTTATTTTTCAGTTGGTTCATAGAAATACTACTGACTATTGTATAATAAAGTCTTAATTGAATCTTCAGGGATACACACACACACACACACACACACACACACACACACACAATCATGTCATCGGGATTCCTGCTTTCCAATGTGAACAGCCCTCATTTGTTTTTAAAAACCATTTACGTGTTATTGTTGTGTGAGTGTATATGTCTGTGATTGGGAGGTAAACAGAGGAAGCTCATGTGCTTTGTGGAGTCTGTTCTCTTCATCCATCCTTGGCGGGTTCTGCTGATCAGATCACATCCTGGCTGTTAGCGGCTGGCTCAGCTGCCTAAGCCCTCTTTTCTGTCTGCAACTCCGTGCTAGGGGAGCACATGCCGCTCTACGTCGAAGAAAGTGATGCAAGTGTGCTCTTGCCTTTTGTAGCGTGCATAAATCAACTTTTAATTTTTAAAAAGATAACCAGCGTCTTTCTCCTCAGTTACACCATGACCCCATCACCGTCCCCTTCCTACCTGGCTCCGTGTGACATACCATTCCACGTTCTTGCTTCTAGTGCGCGCAGCACCAAGCCTGCTCTTCCCCACTCAGGCTGTGCTGAGACTTTACAGCCCGCGTTTCCCAGACTCGCTCGCCCTCTGACTTCTTGTTTTACTCTGTGGCTAGGGGTACCAGGGAACAGAAAGGTGAAGCAAGATGAGAAAAGCATTCCTTCCAGTGTCCAGTTCTGGTCAGCATCAATCCACATCGTCGTTAGCCCTCTGGTCTTTAAAGAACACTTAGCATCAGTCCCGCTGCTTCCCTTAGACAAGCAGCAACTCCCGGGATACCGAGAGGTTTAAGTCGCAACTCCTGCAAAGTAAAACAATTAAGAAGAATGAAAAAGTACAGAAAACAAGCCAAACGTAGTGTTCTGCTGCCACCTCGTGGAAATTGTCCATAACTACAACACCGGTGACCGAAGCTTTAGGGAAATATTAGTATTATCCATGTAGAGGAAAAAAATACAGAGAGAAAATATTAGCATTTTAGAACTTAAAAAGTACAAGCTTGTAAAATAAGTAAAATGAATAACAATTAAATACAGGACAAAAGAGTGCAATCCTATAGAGTTCATCAGAGTTTACTATAGTTCACTAGTAATTCTTTAAACATCTGGTTTTATCCAGTTCAATTTTCTACCATTCTCCCCACTTAAGGACTTGAGAGGGCTTTCTCTCTGTATGTCAGGAGTCCTCATCCTTTTATCAGAGGTTTTTTCCACGTATTGCGTTTTTTTCTGGTTGTCTTGTAGATTGCTATCTCTCCGTGCTGAATTTTTGAGTTCACAAAGGCGGCCATGGAGATGGCTCCGTGGTTAAGAGGCAGCTCACACCCCCCAGGGGATCTGATGCCCTCTTCTGGACTCCAGGTGCCACACACACTCACACACACACACACACACACACACACACACACACACACACACCAGGGGATCTGATGCCCTCTTCTGGACTCCAGGTGCCACACACTCACACACATACATACCCATAAAAATAAGGAATAAAAAAGACCAACCAAGATTTTACAGTCTATCTCAATAAACCATCTGTGCTTGTATCTGATCACAAAATCAGCCAATTTAATCAGAGACCATCCATAAGTTTCTCCAATGATTCTAAATTTTCCCTTTCTAAAATAACTGTTTTTAAATAACCCGTTACTACTTACAATATCTGTGGCAGATGTCTCTTTAGCAGAATTCAATCACTTTAATGTTTGTAATCAAATTGATATGGAAATGAATTGAATATACCGTGGATTAAAATATAAAGTGTTGGGTTTGAGAACAGTTCAAGTCTAGCCTTATATTCAACTTTCTAAGGCAAGGAGCAAATTCCTGAAGCTTAACTGGTGTCCACAATAATCATGGTAGAATGGGGATTGTGAGTGTGCCTAAAATAATCAGTAGTTAAATGCTTCTAACGTCTGCAAGATGGTTCAGCTGGTGAGGGTGTTTGCCACTAACCCGATGACTCCAGTTCTATGTCTGGGTCACACACTCACACACTGTAGGAGAGAACTGACTCCCACAGTGTCCTCTAACCTACACACACACACACACACACACACACACACACACACACAGAGAGAGAGAGATAAATGCACATAATAACTTTTAAATTATGTAAGAAGTAGAAAGCATTATACAGATACAAGAAATTGAAGTAATGTGCCTGCATAGAGTTCACTTTGGTTGTTCTGTTTGGGGGTTTTTGTTGTTTGTTTTGTAGCCCGAGCTTGGATGGAAGCTCTATATAAACCAAGCTGGCCTCGAACTCATGCTGTTCCTTTGACACCTCCTTTGAGCGCTAGGATTACAGGCACACACCACCAAAACACCATCATGACTGGCCAAAGTCCAGCTAACTAAAACTAATGTAAAACAGTCCTCAAGATCCATCCACACTCCTGCTCAGCAGTCCCGAAGCTTTTCTTATTGCTTAAACAACTAGAATTTGTCAACGGCAACTTTAAGCAAGCTCCAGATCAATTATCTCTCTTCTCCCACCACCCCCCATCATTTAAGGAAGTGCAGTTAAAAAAAAAAAAAAAAAAAAACCTGCCATAATGTCCATCCCACCTCATCTCACCCCACCCAACCCCACCCCTGCTCACTTGCTCTTTCACTCTTCTCCATTTGCAAAGCACACCTAGAAACTATCCCCCAAGGCAGACATAGGAACTGGAAGTACAGTCTCTTGCCTGTCTTGGCGCTGGCCATTCAGAAATTTTCAGATGCTAATGCTCTTGTTTTTTTACTGATCCTGCCATGCTCTCTAGGATGGAGTATTACAGAGGCCGCCAAGAATCTGAACAGGCCTTGAAGCGCTCATAACTCACGTTATGTCTTGTCCAACTCGTGTCCAGCAACTTAGACGTGGTCGCCTGCGCTTTAGTTCTTCCCATGCTACACAATCTGGATAAACCTTAAAACTTGGGGTTCAGACAGCACACAGTTGAGCACATAAGGGTTCAGTGGGCAGCGCTACTGGAGAGGGCAGGAAGCTTGGTGCCCTTCCCCCACACTGTGTCCTCTGTAAGATTCTTTGTAATAAGGTGTTAACGTGTCCCCCTGGGTCCTGTGAGCCACTCTAGCAAATTAATTCAAGCAGAGGAAGGTGATGGAAACCTTGATACATAGCCTGTTGGTCTAGAAGCACGGGTTACACATCCTGGGGTTTGTTCCTGTGGTGAGGGAGGTAGTCTTGGGACTGGGTCTTCCCCTGAGCATCTGGTTATCTCCAGGAAGATGAGGTCAGAAGTAAGTGGAATTCCCAGACACCTGGCTGTCCACTGCTGCAGAACTGGTGGGGGAGGGGGAAATTGCACATGGAATGTTGATGACCCTGGTGTGAGAGCAGAGGGACAAACAGATGCTTCTTTATTCTTGGAAACCCCCAAGCCCACCCTCTGGTAAGTGACCGCACAGTCACTGTGGGCTCATTACAGACTGAGCCCTGTAGTGGCAAATCATCCCCGGCCTCCACAGCTTTCCCAAGTGTTAAGGATTCATGAGCACTGGAGAAGATATTAGAACGTGAGTTCTAGCTAATCAAAGTCTCAAAGGTTGTGCCCTAAGGGTGACATCACAAATCTGGTGTAAAAGCTGTGCTCTAAGGGTGACATCACAAATCTAGTGTTCAGCAGCACTTAGCAGACGTATGGCTGAGAAAATACATTTAATGATGAATGACGAAAATGACTTGCAGGCAGTCCCCACCAGCTGGCCAGCAGGTGAGAGACCTGCCTTCAGGCTGGACCACCACCACCGCCACCCACTGTATTCTGTTCCCCCAAGACCCACTCCACTGTCCAACCCCACCCACCTCATCATCCTCCCCTTGGCCAGCCCTTACCCACAATTCTAGCAGACTCCATAGGCACAGGCACCAGTTGGAAAAACAGGTGAGTCACTGGCCTCCCAGCTGAGCTGCCTCGACCTCCAGACCTTAAGCCCCAGGGCACATCCCTTGCCCCTCCCCTTCTCATCTCAGCACCAGCAAAGCAGCTGGGCCCCGCCCCCAACTCAAATGGCATTCCACTGCTCTGGTGCAGTCCCCAGCAGTGGGCCAGCAGGTGGGAGACCTGCCTGAAGGCTGCATCACCACCACTGCTGCCCCCAAAGCCCACGCTGCCACCCAACCCCACAAACCTCATCATCCTTCTCATGGCCAGCCATTCCCTACAACTCCAGCAGACTCCACAGGCACAAGTACAGCCCACACCAGTCAGAAGAACAGGAGGATACCTTGGATCTAGGCACCCAAACCCCACAAACCTCAGCTGAGACACCCTACTGAGACACCCTACTGGACCTGAAGACCTGCCAGTCACCAGAACCCTTGACCATTCAGATCAGAAGACAATACAGAAAACATAATAAAGGAGCAAAACACCCATCTAACAAGGACAAACACAACAATCAGCACCCAGACCTACAGTCATCCCAAATCCAGGTGTGTAAAAGCCAGTGTGAGAACACATTCAATGACAGAAAGGGCAATATGAACCCAGCTAGTCTACAACAGCAAGACCTGAACAATTCAACACAGCTGAAGCATAAGAAAAAGACCTTAACAATGACTTTACAAAGATGATAGAAGCTCTTAAGGAGAAAATGAAAAATTCCCTTAAAGAAATCAAAGAAAAGACAAACAAAAATTAGAAGTAATCACTAAATCCCTTAAAGAAAGCCAAGAAAAAAGCAATCAAACAAGTGAAGACTTGAAAATTGAAATAGAAGCAATAAAGTAAACACAAACTGAGCAAATTCTGGGAATGGAAATCTGGGTAAGCAATCAGAAACTACAGACACAAGCATAACCAACAGAATGCAAGAGATGGAAGAGAGAATCTCAGGCATTGAAGATACAATGGAGGAAATAGATTCATCAGTCAAAGAAAATGTTAAATCCAAAAATTTCCTAACACAAAACATCCAGGACATCTGGGACGCCATGGAAAGACCAAACCTAAGAATAATAGGAATAGAATAAGGAGAAGAATCCCAGTTCAAAGGCACAGAAAATATATTCAACAAAATTATAAAAGAAAACTTTCCCAACCTAAAGAAGGACATGCCTATAAAGGTACAAGAAGCTTAGGAAACATCAAATAGACTGGACCAAAACAGAAAAAAAATCCCCTCACAACATATTAATGAAAACCACTAAACATACAGAATAAAAAAAGAATATTAACAGCTGCAAAGGAAAAAGGTAAAGTAACATATAAAGGCAGACCTTTTAAAATAACACCTGACTTCTTAGTGGAGACTCTAAAAGCCAAAAGGGCCTGGACAGATGTTTTGCAGACATTGAGAGACCACAGATGCCAGTCCAGACTACACTACTCAGCAAAACTATTAATCACCATAGACAAAGAAAACAAGATATTTCATGACAAAACCAGATTTAAACAATACCTATCCACAAACCCAGCCCTACAGAAAGTACTAGAAGGAAAACTCCAACTCAAGGACGTTAGCTGCAACCATGGAAACACAGACAATAGACAATCTCACACCAGCAAATCCCTAAGAAGGGAAACACACACACTACCACCACCACCAACAAAACCAAAAACAAACAAGAATTAACCACCACGGGTCATTAATATCAGTGGGCTCAATTCACCAATAAAAAAACACAGGCTACCAGAATGGATATGAAAACAGGATCCATCCTTCTGCTGCATACAAAAAACACACCTCAACTTCAAAGACAGACATTACCTCAGAGTAAAGGATTGGGAAAGATTTTCCAATCAAATGGACCTAAGAAGCAAGCTAGTGTAGCTATCCTAATATCTAACACAACAGACTTCACACTAAAATCAATCAAAAGAGATCAAGAAGGACATTTCATATTCATCACAGGAAAAATCCATCAAGATGAAGTCTCAATTCTGAACATATATGCCCCAAATACAAGGGTACCTACATTTGTAAAAGAAACATTACTAAAGCTTAAATCACAAATTAATAGTGGGAGAGTTCAACACCACACTCTCACCAATAGACAGGTCTGCCAGACAGAAACTAAACAGAGAACTAAGAGATGTTATGACTCAAATGGATTTAACAGACATCTACAGAATATTTCACCCAAACACCAAAGAATATACCTTCTTCTCAGCACCTCATGGAACCTTCTTTAAAACTGACCATATACTCAGTCACAAATCAAATCTCAACAGATACAAAAAAAAATTGGAATAACCCCCTGTACTTTATCAAATCGCCATGGGTTAAAGTTAGAGTTCAACAACAACACAAATTACAGAAAGCCTACAAACTCATAAAAACTGAACAACTCTCAACCAAATTTCTGAAGGGTCAAGGAAGAAATAAAAAAAGAAATCAAAGATTTCCTAGAATTCAATGAAAATGACTGTACTACATACCCAAACTTACGGTACACAGTGAAAGCAGAGTTAAGAGAAAAGTTCATAGCACTAGGTGCCTGTATAATGAATTTGAAGAGATCTCACGTTAGCAAGTTAACAGTACTCCAGAAAGCTCTAGAACAAAAAGAAGCAAGCACACCCAGGAGGAGTAGACAGCATGAAATAATCAAACTTAGGGCTGAAATCAATAAAATAGAAACAAAGTGAACAATACAAAGAATCAATGAAACATGGAGTTGGTTCTTTGAGAAAATGAGCAAGATAGACAAATGTTTATCCAAACTAAAAGGCAGAGAGAGAATATCCAAATTAACAAAATCAGAAATGAAAAGGGAGACATAATAACAGACACTGAGGAAATCCAGAGAATCTTTATATCATACTACTCCACAAAATTGGAAAATCTAAAAGAAATGGACAATTTTCAGATAAGTATCACATAACAAAATTAAATCAAGACCAGATAAACAATTTAAATAAACCTATAATCCCTAAGGAAATAGAAGCAGTCATTAAAAGTCTCCAATCCAAAAATGCCCAGGGCCAGATGATTTCAACATAGAATTCTACCAGAATTTCAAAGAAGAGTTAATATTAATACTCCTCAAATTGAAACAGAAGGAATATTGTCAAATTCTTCTTATGAGGCTACAGTTACTCTGATACCCAAACCACACAAAGACTCAACAAAGAAAGAGAATTATAGACCAATCTCCCTCATGAACATTGAAGCAAAAATACCTAATAAAATATTGGCAAACCAAATCCAAGAACACGTCAAAAAGATCACCCACCATGATCAAGTAGGCTTCATCCCAGAGATTCAGGGATGGGTCAACAATATAAAAATCTGTCAATGGAATTCACCATATAAACAAACTGAAAGAAAAAAATCATCATCTCATTAGATGCTAAAAAAGACTTTGACAAAATCCAACACCCTTTCATGATAAAGGTGTCAGAGAGAACAGGAATACAAGAAATATATCTAAACACAATAAAAGTAATATACAGCAAGCTGACAGTCAACATCAAATAAAAGGAGAGAAACTCAAAGCAATTCCACTAAAACCAGGAACAAATCAAGGCTATCACTTTCTCCATATCTATTCAATATAGTACTTGAAGTTCTAGCTAGAGCAATAAGACAACAAAAGGAGATCAAAGGGATACAAATTGGAAAGGAAGAAGTTAAAGTTTTGCTTTTTGCAGATGATATGATGATATACATAAGTGATGCCCAAAAATTCTACCAGGGAGTTCCTATAGCTGATAAACACCTTCAGTGATATGGCAGGATACAAGATCAACTCAAAAAAATCAGTAGCTCTCCTATATACAAATGACAAACTGGCTGAGAAAGAAATCAGAGAAACATCACCCTTCACAATAGCCACAAATAATATAAAATACCTTGGGGTAACTCTAACTAAGCAAGCAAAGGACCTGTATAACAAGAACTTCAAGTCTTTGAAGAAAAAAATTAGAGATGATATCAGAAAATGGAAAGATCTCCTATGCTCATGGATAGGTAGAATTAACATAGTAAAAATGGGAATCTTGCCAAATGCGCTCTACAGAGTCAATGCAATCCCCATCAAAATTCCAACACAATTCTTCACAGACCTCAAAAAACTATTACTCAACTTCATGTGGGGGAAAAAACAGAATAGCTAAAACAATCGTGAATAATAAAGGAACTTCTGGAAGTATCACCATCCCTGATTTCAAGCTCTACTATAGAGCTGTAGTAATAAAAACAGCATGGTATTGACATAAAAACAGACATGTGGATCAATGGAATCGAATCAGAGACCCTGACGTAAATCCACACACCTACGAACACCTGATTTTTTTATGAAGAAGCCAAAATTGTACAATGAAAAAAAGAAAGCATTTTCAACAAATGGTGCTGGCATAACTGCATTTCAACATGTAGAAGAATGCAAATAGATTCATATCTATTACCTTGAACAAAACTCAAGTCCAAATGGATCAAAGTCCTCAACATAAATCCATTTACACTGAACCTAATAGAAGAGAAAGTAGGAAGTAGCCTTGAACGCATTGGAACAAGAGACTACTTCCTGAATATAACACCGGTAACACAGACACTGAAATGGGACCTCTTGAAACTGAAAAGTTTCTGTAAGGCAAAGGACATGGTCAATAAGACAAAACAGCAACCTACAGAATGGGAAAAAGTCTTCACCAACCCCACATCTGACAGAGGGCTGATCTCCAAAAAATGTAAAGAACTCAAGAAACTAGACATCAAAATACCAAATAATCCAATTAAAAATGGAGTACTGATCTAAACAGGACTTCTCAACAGAAGAATTTCAAATGACCGAGATACATTTAAAGAATTGTTCAACATCCTTAGCCATAGGAGAAATGTAAATTAAAACGACTTTGAGATACCATCCTACACCTGTCAGAATGGCTAAAATCAAAAACACTAATGACACCTTATGTTGGAGAGAACATGGAGTAAGGGGAACATTCCTCCACTGCTAATGGGAGTGGAAACTGGTACAGCCACTTTAAAAACAGTATGGCAGTTTCTCAGAACATTGGGAATCAATTTACCTTAAGACCCAGCTATATCAATCTTGGGCATATACCCAAAGGATGTTTGATCATACCACAAGGACACTTGCTCAACTATGTTCATAGCAGTGTATAGCCAGAACCTAGAAACGACATAGATGCCCCTCAGCTGAAGAATGGATAAAGAAAATGTGGTACATTTACACACTGAAGTGTTACTCGGCTGTAAAAACCAATGACATCCTGAAATCTGCAGGCAAATGGATGGAACTAGAAAACAATCATCCTGAGTGAGATAACTCAGACCCAGAAAGACAAACATGGTGTGTACTCACTCATAAGTGGATATTAGCTATAAAGTAAAGGATAACCAGGCTATAATCCACAGTCCCAGAGAGACTAGGTAACAAGGAGGGACCAAAGAAGGAAGCAAGGATTTCCCTTGGAAGGGGAAATAGAAGAGATCTCCTGGGGAAGCTGGGGGTGAGGGACATGAGGGGTTGGGTTGGGCAGGTTTGGGGTGAGACACAGGCAGAGAGTAGTGAAAGAGATGTCTTGATAGGGGTGCAAGGGAAAACTGGCAGGAATCTACAACGGTGACCCCAGACAAGCCTCCTCCTAGTGGAGAGGGTGCCTGAACTGGCCTTCTCCTGTAATCAGATTGGTGCCTACCCTAATTGTCAGCATAGAGCCTTCATCCAGTAACTGATGGGAACAAATGCAGAGATTCAGAGCCAAGCACTGAGTCGAGTTCTGGGAGACCAGATGAAGACAGGGAAGGAGGACTATGTGAGCCAGGAGGGTCAGGGCATCACAAGGGAACCCACAGAATCAACTAACCTGGGCTCACAGGAGCTCAGACTCGGGACCGACATCTGGGGAGCCTGCATGGGACCGACCTAGGCCCTCTACATATGTGTGACGGTTGTGTAGCTTGGTCTACTTGTGGGACTCCTAGCAGTGGGATCAGGCCCTGTCCCCAGTGCTTGAGCTGGCTTTTGGGAACCTGTTCCCCATGCTGGGTTGCCTTGCCCAGCCTTAATACAAAGCAAGGAGCTTAGTCCTACCTCAACTTGATGTGCCATGCTTTGTTGACACCCATGGAGGCCTGCCCCTTCCTGGACAGAAACAGAGGAAGAGTGGATGGGAGCGAGCAGAGGGGAGGTGGGGGAGAGGAAACAGAAGCAGAGGAGAGAGGGGAAACTGTGGTTGGGATGTAAAATAAATTAATTTAATTAATAAAATTTACTATTTCGGGGGAATACTTTGCTTTTCTCTGTTTTCTAATAGCTGTAGTTACTATTAACAGAGCTGTAACTTGCCTTGATAGCATTGTGACCTGTGTAGATGTTGCATTTCTCTGTCTGCATTACACATTCAGAAAGCATATAGATGCCCAGTGTGTGCCATATGTTATGACAAGTGCTGAAGATTAACTGTATATGTAGAAAATAACTATAACACTATATCAAAAGTCTGTACCCAAGCATGAACAAAGCACAGAATCCCAGAGGAGACAATTAATTTCAAGCTTCAGAAAAGCGTAGTCATTCTTACATTCCATTCACACCAAGCACTACATACATGAATGAACAGATGAACCAGTGACCAAACAAAACAGTGTAGATAGAACAGAGAGTCACCCAGGCTACCTGCAAGGGAACTGTAGAGTCCACTGGCACCCACTGAGGGGAACATGAGACCCCAGATGAAAGGGTAGACCTGGGGTACCTCGGGCTTTGCAAAATAATTGCTTTGTAAAACATTAAACATGTAATCCCTTAGAGCGGTATTAATTAACATAGATAACATTTACAGAACTGAGAAAGACAAATGCCCCACATCTATTGGGATAACGGGCCTGACGGCACACACCTACAATCCCAGCACTGGGAAGGGTGAGGAAAAAGGATCCAGAGCTTGAGGTCCTGACGCAAAAACCAAAAAAAAACCAAACAACTGTGGCAAGAAAACTGACCGAGGTTTTTCAGTTCCCAGCACCTACATGAGGGCTCACCACCGTCTGTAACTCCAGTTCCGGGGGATCTGAGGGCCTCATCTGGCCTCGTAGAGCACATGAAGTATGCAGACATATATACAGGGAAACACTCATACACTGTGCATAAAATTAAAATTAAAAACCCTTTTTAAAAAAGAGAAAGAAAAATTATTTTTAAAAATTAGGAAACCAGCTCTAGGCACTTCATAGGCAAAACATTTATCCTTACTAAAACTGAGCATTCCCTAACCATTTTAGACCTGGGTAAGAAAACTGCCCATCTCCTTTCATTTTTAATCTTTGTTTTTGTTTGTTTGTTTGTTTGTTTGTTTTAGAGACAAGGTCTCACTATGGAAACCAGGCTGGACTCAAATTTACACCAATCTTCCTGCCCTGTCTCCAGAGTGTGGTATGACATGCTTGGACCACCTTGCCAGGCTCCATTTTCCTGTTTCCTGATTGTTTGTTTTATTTTTAAATAGTGGTACTCCCGTAACTAATTCATTTTAAAAAGTGATCCATGCGATGTCTCCATATCATGCCTAAAACAAAAATCACACATTCAAGATTAATTATTTTTACTATGGGAAAGAAAAGAGGTTTAGAGCTTGGGCCTTGAGGTCAGCTGCCCATGGCTGCACCCGGGCCACCCACTGACGAGCAGGGCACTCTTGAGCTGCTTACTCCATCATCAATCTGAGTTTCCCCTCCCCCACCCTCGTCCCCCTCCACATCAATATGTCTAGAACCCTCGGCCCAGAAATTGGGTAATTTTATTTGTGATGGGGTGGGGTGTAGATGAATTTCTAAATGGTCTTATTAAATAAGAAACACAGAGCCAAATATAGGGGTGAAAGCCTTAGAGATCAGGGAAATAATGATAGCCACCAACCTTACCTCTCCAGCTCTGCAGCTACCAAAAGGAGCTACTTCCTGTCTAACCTGTGCCTTTATTGCCTTGCTGTTCTGCCCTCTCATTGGCTCTTAGCCCAGCTACCTCACTTCCTTGTCACTGACTGTGACCTCCAGTTCTCTATGGTTGGTACTGGGATTAAAGGCATGTGTCACCATGCTTGGCTGTTCCCTAGTGTGTCATTGAACACAGAGACCCTGCCTGCCAAGTGATCAGATTAAGGGCGTGTGCTACCACTGCTTAACTTCTATGTTTACTTAAAAATGAGTGGCCTTTTCACCTTGATCTCCAGGCATGCTTTATTTATGAACATACAAATAAAATATCACCACAGTGGGGCAGTGTTTGATACGGTTTGGATTTTTCGAGACAGAGTCTCACTCCATAATCCAAGCTGTTTGGGTACTCAACATGTAGCCCAGGCTGCCCTTGAACTCACAGCAATTTTCTTGCCTTAACCTCTCACATGCTGGGGTTAGAAGCCTGAACCACCACACTCAGCTTGACCCTCAGTTTCTTCAGCTATGAAACTGGTATAAGGCCAGCAAATACTGTGAGGACTCCATGATGGGTGGCTGGCAGACGTGGTAGGCCTTCACAAAAGCAGTAGCCTCAATAGCCAGCCAAAGCAGCAGAGCAAGGGTGATATCCGGCACCTTAATTTCCCATTTTATGAAGCATTTATTTGGGTCCCTATCCAATCATCATCAAGCCTATGTTGTCCTTTTGAGTTCGTGTGTTTTAAATGAAAATGACACAGGTAACACCTTCACTTCCATAAGTGCACAAGTATTTTCCCGTATTTCATATGTTACTACTTTGTTTTCTGTGAATAAGTTTAAAACATTTTACATAGAAATGGTGCTAAACTTTTCCTTTTTAAAATCTTGCATATTTTATAAGCTTGGCTCACTCTCAGATCTTCTGACAGTAGTATATTTTCCCTTATTTTAATTTACTTTCTTATGTATGAGCAAAATATTAATGTAGCTGGAGTTTTCCTGCCGGCCCACAGTCAGGACAAATCTCTGTCACCCGCCAGTCTCCAGCTCCCAAGTCCCGCCAGTCTCCGAGCCCACTTATAAAATAAACACACAGACGCTTACATTATTTAAACTGCTTGGCCATTAGCTCAGGCCTATCATTGTCTAGCTCTTACTCTTATATTTAGCCCATTTCTAATAATCTCTACTTTGTCATGTGGCTCGTGGGTTACCGGTACCTTACATCTTCCTTCTCCTGGCCGCGGCTCCAGCCAGTCTCTCCTCTACCTTCCTGTTCCCTCAATTCTCCTCTCTGTTAGTCCCGACTATACTTCCTGTCTGGCTACCGGCCAATCAGCGCTTTATTGATACAGAGTGATATCCACAACATATTAACATTTAAAATAAATCTTAATGGGGCAGCAGGTGAAAAGATGGCTGAGTGGGAAAGGTACTTGCTATCAACCCTGACCATGTAAGGTCAATCCCAGGACCCACATGATGGAGGAAGAGAGTGACGCCTGCGAGCTGTCCTCTTAAAATCCACAAAGAGGCACAAAAGAACCTGGAGGTCAAAGCAAGCCTGAGAAAAACAGTACTGGAGGAATCATGATGCCGGATTTCAAGTTACACTGAACGCCACAGTAACAACAGCAGCCCGATGCTGATGGAAAAGCAAACATGTGGAGATCTAGATAAACCCGTGCAGCCACAGTTACCTGGTGTGGCAAAAGTATACATTAGAAAAAAGAGCCTCCAACGGTGCTGGGAATCTTGGATGTCCAGATGTGACAGGGCAAGACAGTGAAAAGGTTCCACCATCTTGTATTCTTCCTGAGACTACTTCAGGTTTAACTAGAATTTGATCTCATTGATGGAGAATCCCATGGAAAGTCATTCATCTGGCTTCTAGGAATCAAAGGTTAGGATACCCCAGCTAACTCATCTCAGCTTCTGTTAAACTGCCTGTTTGTGAGGAACCCTCTCTAGCTAACCCCTTATCTTAGTGTCTATTAAAACTGCTTACAAGATGCCAGCATGAGGTCTCTGCCCTTAAAAAACCCCATGTCCTGGACACTTGGGGACACATCTAGGTCCTCAAACACTTGGGTGTGGTCCCAGCTGGCTGGAATAAAGACTTTCAATTGGCTATACTTTGAGTGGTCATCTCTGGTGGGCTACCTGTAACACAGATTGTCTTAGGGGGTTTATTGCTGCGAAGAGACACCATGACCACAGCAACTCTTACAATAAAGTTTAATTTATTTAATTAATTTATTTAATTTATTTATTTAATTCAGGGGCTCACTTACAGTTTCAGAGGTTCGGTCCACTATCATCATGGCAGGGAACAATGGTGGTGTGCAAGCAGACCTGGGGCTGCAGGAGTAGCTCAGAGTCCTACATTTTTAGGCAACAAAAAGTTGACTAAGACACTGAACAATATCCTGAGCATAGGAAACCTCAAAACCTGCCTCCACAGTGACACACTTCCTCCAACAAAGCCACACCTCCTAATAGTGCCACTCTCTATGAGATTGTGGAGACCAGTTACATTCAAACCACCACACAGATATCTGAGAATGAAACTAGGTCCCTATCTCTCACCCTATATGAAAATCAACTCCGAATGTATCAAGACCTTGTGATGATTTGAATGAGAATGGCCCCCAGTAAGGCTCATATGTTTGAATGCTTGGTCCCTAGTTGGTAGAACCGTTTGGGAAGGATTAGGAGGTATGGTCTTATTGGAAGAGATGTGTCACTGTGGGGTGGGCTTTGAGGTTTCAAAAGTCCACACCATCCCAATTAGCACCCTCTTTTTCTCTCTTTGACTAATGCTTCTGGATCACTTCTACTCTCTTTTGTAAGTTGCCTTGGTCATGGCATTTTGGCACAATAATGGAAAATTAATTAAGACAGAAGTTAGTACCAAGAGTGGCGTGTTGCTTTTGGCCTATTGCATGCCCACGCTATTTTTGGAAGGAATATGGAATATTTGGGGGCTTTGGACTCGAAAAGTTGTTGAATGTTTTTAGCAGTACTTAATAGGTCAACCTAGTAGGAACCAGGAAGACAGCAGTGCTTAGAGAAATGGGGACTATAGAGGCCCAGTGCCAGACATTTCTGAGAAGAATATTAGCAATTGTTTAGAGACCATCCTTGCAGTATTTAGGCAAAGAATGGAATGTGATTGGATTTTACCCTTGTCCTGTGAATCTACCTGAGGCTGAATTGAAAAGTTTGGAACTAATTTCACTGGCAGAGATTTCAAGACAGCCTAGTATTGATTCTGTCGTGTGGTTATTAGTAATCACTCTTATGCAGAGCTACAATGAAATGAGCAAGCTGGGTGAAAAGAAATGCAAAATGTACAATTTGAGGAGAAAAAGAACACCAGGAAATTTAATGTTGGGGCCAAGTCTTGTAAGCTAAGAGATGAGAAGTGAAAAGAAATGCCTTATGGGAATTAGAATAAAGGAAGTGGTGCTCATACGGCAAGACTCCATCCATAGACACTTCCAACTTGTAAGCAGGAAATGCCTAAGGAATCTTCCCCTAAAGCAAAGGAAAAGCTTATTCAACAAATGAAAGTATCAACAAATCAAAGCTTATACAAATGTAATTCAAGAAGGAGGTCAAGCTTCATTATAACCAAGCAGCAGAACTTGGCAGTGCAGGCCACTTGGTTCTGACTTTAAAGTTATGAAGGATACAGGAGTAAAGGGTTTGTGGAATCTTCTCCCACTGTTAAGGGAGCTGTTGAGGCCAGGCATATGATAGGGGAATCCTGGAGGCCATCGAGTGAGGCTATGATGGTGAAGTCTGGACTACTTTGGAGACCCCAAGATGTTGATGATGCCAGAGTCCTGGAATGTCTGTCAGGAAGGGAGTGGAACCAGATTAAATGAGAGAAGTATATTGCAGTTATCAAAACTGGAAGAGTGGAGCCACCTAAGCCCTTTGACATCAAACACACAGTTACAGGATGTAGAGTTTGCCCTGCTGGGTTTCAGTCTTGATTTGGTCCAGTTGTCAGGTCCTGAAGAAATAGCTAACTGTGATGCCTATTTAACATACTAAAGCATGCACAGGCTGCCAGGCTCTCTCGGTATTGCAAGTACATGTTACATAGTCCTGACTCCTCTTAGCACTTCTCACCCTTGCCCCCCAACCCTGCTCTAAACCTCTCCAGACCCTAGCTTTACTTTTCTCTCCTCCCCCCACCCCACCCCCAGCTTCTTTCCCATATAAACACACCATTTCTGCCATGTGCTCTCTTGGACTCCTGTTTTTTTCTCTCTCTCTTTCTCTCTCTCTCCTTCTCCTCCTCCTTTTGTTCCTCAGATCCTTCCTTGGTCCCTCTCTCCTCTTCTCTCTCTCTTCTCTTCCTCTCTCACCCCCCACCCCTGCCATCCTCTCTCCTCTCATGACCTGGTTCAGCTTGAACCCTTCCAGATCCCTCTGGCTGTTCCCTCATATCTACAATAAAACCCTTCTCCTCAACCATTCCATGCAGCAGTCATCTCTTCATTTTCATTCACCAGTATTTCCTCACTATACCCCTATTCCTCCCTTTTGGAATGGTAATATATATACTCTGTGCCATTATATGTTATTATATATTATATACAAGTATGTGATTTGCTTTTTGATTTTAAAAATGGTTACAATTAAAAGATTGCCTTGAATCTCAGAAGAGTCTTTGAACTTTTAAACTGTGTTGAGACTGTGAAAAACTACGGAAACTTTTGAAGTTGGATTAAATGCATTTTACGTTATGATACAGCCACAAGGCTTTGGTGGCCATGGAGGGGAATACGGTGGTTTGAATGAGAATGGCTTCCATAGGATCATATGTTTGAGTGCTTGGTCCTCGGTCAGTGAACTATTTGAGAAAGATTAGGAAGTGTGGCCTTGTTGAAGAGGTGTGTCACTGGGGTGGAATTTAAGGTTTCAAACATCCATGACATCTTTCTCTCTCCCTCCCACTTCTCTCTCTGCCTTGTGCTTGTGCATTAGGTGTAAACTCTCAGCTACTGCTCCAGCTCCATGCCTGCCTGCCTGCTGCTGTGCTCTCTGACATAATAGTCATGGACTCACCCTCTGGATCTTTGATTCCCCCAAATTAAATGCTTTCTCTTATAAGTTGCCTTGCTCATGTTATTTTATCATAGCAATAGAAAAATAACAAAGACAAATCTCAGAGTAAGCCTGAAACTCTGAACTGTTAAAATGAAAAGCAGAGAAAGTGCCGCAGGGTACAGGTGGGGGCCTTTATTTTCTTGAAAGACTAGCTCAGGAAAGATCACCAACTATGGATGAATGAATGGCACTTCATGAAGTTAAAAAGCTCCACATACCAAAGGAAACAGTTGAATGACAGCCTCCAGAATGGCACAAAATCTTTGCTAATTACAAATATGACAGAGGATTAATATAAAACAACTGAAAAAACACTAAATAACAAGAAATCAAACCTAATCAATAAATGGTCTAAGGTAATGAACAGACTGTTCTCAAAAGATAAAGTACTAATGGCCAATGCACATATGAAAAATGTTCAGTCTCACTAACCAACAGAAAAATGTACTGTGGAACCACACTGAAAGTCCATGTCACCCCATTCAGAATGGCAATCTTGAGGAAATGAGAGTGGGTCCTGGTGAGGGTGCAGACAAAAGGGGACAGCTGTTCACTGCTAGCTGAAAGTGTAAGCCAGTCTAGTCTTAATGGAAGTCAATATGCAGCTCCCTCTAAAACTGGACAGCCGCTCTACCTCGCCTTGGTATTTACCTAAAGACTCAAGTCAACATATTATAGAGACATTTCTACAGAAATGTTTATTGCAGCATTACCAACAAAGGCTATGGAGCCAGGTTAGGTATCCACTAACACAGGGATGGGCAGAGAAAATATGATATACTTATGCAGTAGAATATTATTCAGTCATAAAGAGGAATAACTATGTAACTATGCCATTTGTAAGACAATGAATGCACTGGAAGATTATTATATTGAGCTAATCAAGTCTTAGACAAATATCACACCAGGTCTCTTATTTGTGCTTCCTAGATTTTATGTAGATTCATAAAATCATCTGTAGATATATTACATTAAAGTAGAAATGAAACTATCCATGGAAATAAAAGGCACTAAAGAGAGGGGAGCAGTAGAAAAGGGAGGTGTGGAGTCACGAGAGGGTAATACGTTCAAAGTCCACTCTAAGTTTGTATGAAAATGTCTTTATGAAACCTAGTACCGAGTACAATGAGTCTATGCCAGCTGAAAACAAGGTTTCATAGTTTCACATTTTTCGCTCAGGGCTGTTGGCAATGTCTTTCCCCAGAGAAACAGGCTGTGCTTGTCATAACCATTCTTTCAGTTCACTTGTTGCTCATTGATTGCAGATTTCTGTGTGTTTAGTTACGTTTTGTAAGTTTCTTTTCTTTTTATATTTGTCTTGCCTTTTACCAATGATGCACTCACTGTTTTTAAAAATGAACTGGAAGACAGGAATTGTGGCCCATTCCTGCAATCCCAACACCTAGGAGGCAGAGGCAAGAGGATTGTGACATTAGGTGGATAGTTTCTCATCTTTGTCTGTACTTTAAACTGTATATGTATGTAATTATTCTATACATATTTTATTACATATAAAATATGTATTGTTCATTCATATATATATATATATGACACCAGAATAATCTGCTGTTGAAGATTAGTAAAGCATGCTATTTGGTAGTGACAATGCTACACTAACTTTCCTCTGTGAAAATTCTTCTGTTTACATTTTCTGCTCTTGGATCTATTCCATAGTTCATCCAACATAGTTATAATAACCCACCCCAAATCAGCTCTGTAAAGCAGCGCTGAACCCAGCACACACCTTCAGGGCAGCAGAGCCAGGACTGACTAGGCTGGGTTTGACTGGGCTTCCAGCCACATCCGAAGGTATATCTCCCATCCTTCTTGACCTAACTGGCTACCTACTGATACTCTCTTCATGGTGATGGTAGAAGTACAACATGGCAAGTGAAAATACATGATTCCCCTTAAGGCCTAGATTCAGAACTGGAACCACCCAAAGAAGAGGCTGAAACAAATGATAGACCCACAAGCGCAGGAGGAGACTTGTGTCTCCACATCTCCTCAATACTTGGAATTACCAGATTTATTCACTTTGGCCAACATGATGGCATGGAAGAACTATTTCTTCACACTGTTATTCCCTTGATTGCTAATAAAGTTATGTTTTATTTGCTTATCACCCACTTGGGCTCCCTCTGTTTGTTCAAATGCTGTGCCTATTTCATGGGTTGCGTTTTTTTTTTTTCATGTTGATGGATTGTAGGGCCTTACCCCTCCCCCCCCATTTTGGGTAGCTGTTGCCTTGCTTGCTGACCTTGACCAGATGTCCTCCCTATGCTGATTCCCTGTCAGTTTCCACCCTCCTGAATGCTTACAGGAAGTTCCTTGTTTGTGTATCCTGCATATTGGGCATAAACAGCTTAGATGCAAGAATGTAGAACATTCGGTAGCAAACTTCTGCCCTCCGGGGATCCTCCATTGTGCTGTAAGCCTGTATTTAAGGTTTCCTCCCTCTTACAATAAACAGCATTCGGCATTCTGCTGTGGCAAATGACTCGCTGTTTCTTGTCTCTATTTTTTAATCCACAGCCCTTCGCTGGGACATAGTGAACGGGTGGTGGTAGTGCGGGTATTACCGCTACAATGGATTATAAATTTTAACAATTAATTCTACCTACTAGTTGTTTGCAATAGTATCTACTAAAAAAGACTCCACACAGTACAGCATTTTCCTCTCGGTGCAGTCTGTGGCATCTTCCACCGCATTATTGTGCCACCCCTGAAGGTGGGTGGTTATTTCAGCTCACTGGTGGAGTTCATTTGCTGTCTCATTCCAGAGTTCCACGTGTAATTAAGCTTGAACAGTGCCTTTTCTTTTCTCTTTACCCAGGACCAGTGACTTTGAGAGAAAAACAGAACAGCTCTGGATTATTGTAAATAAAAATGAGGTAAAGTATATGAGTTTGAGTGGACCTCTGTCCCTCGGATGTTTATCTCACTGAACTCCACTTCTGCAGAGACGTCACAGCTCCTTTGGTAGGCAGCTTGGTGCAACACATTTTTAAGGAATTCATCATCTAGAGAGGCATTTCTTCAATGCTAACTTTACGTCAGTGATATCATCATCTTGCACTGTAACTAATCCGTTTAAAAATTGCCCAAATCAATGGTGTATATTTTTCTACAGTGTTTTTGTTGTACTTAAATATATCACCCCCATCATGTGATTCTACCAATGCAGTGGTTGCCAAGAAGGCCCTGAAAAATCCCCTCAAGGGAAAGCAGGACCCTCAGAAAATATCTCAAGTAAAAACACAGCAGACTAGAATAAGAGAAAATTCACAGATTTCTAGCAGGTGCAAAGCTGAGCTGCAGTCTTCAAGAAAGGAAAAAAAGTAGATGAGCTCACTGAGAGCAGGAAGGAAGCTGCCCTGAAGTTTGATCTCAGTGATGGCAAAGGTAGGGCTATGATTGCCACCGAGCACTTCTCCTGGAGAGACTTCTTGGTAGAACACCATGGGGACTTCATTGAGATCACCAATACCAAGAGGCAGGAATCTCTGTATACACAAGACCCCCTCCCCAGGCTGCTACACACACTGTTTTCAATATCTGAGCAAAACCTACTGCATGGATGCTGCTTGAGAAAAACTAATTGCCTGGAGAAACTGATCTGCCCCGGCCAGCGGGGTCTCAACGGGGGCAACCCACCTGCAGGAGAGAATGAAAGGGATGGGAGACATGAAGGAAGACGGCAAGACAGGGTTCTGAGCAAGCTGCAAATTTTATTTTCCTCAGCAAGGCTTATATAGCATGGGAGGGGGAGAGGGCAGGAAGGAGGGAAGGGGTGCAGGATGTGCAGGACATGCAGCTGAGGGGGGACGTGCAGGTGAAGGAGGATGTGCAGGTTGTGAAGCTGCAGGATGTTGTGCTAGGTGGTAAGGTCACTGGTCAGGGCCCATTGTTCTGTTGCTATGCTACGTGACCACGGGATGTTCTTTATCTTTGGGGGCATCTGGTTTAGGGCCTGTGGCTTGTTCTGTGGCCTAGCTAGTACTTTTCCATGGTTCATGTTTGGTCCCTGACACTGATCAATCACAGCAAGTGTGGGAATTGCCAGACCAAACTGCAAAACATCCATGGCATGCCTCACCTCATCCTTATCAACCCCTGGGACATTGCAGCTGGGGAGGAGCTCCTGTGCAACTATGGTGACCTCAGCAAGTCCTCCATGGCAGCCTACCCTTGGCTGAAGT
>CABHPH010122926.1:24382-43134 GCA_902168325.1 Peromyscus nudipes
CCTCCTTCAAATGACAAGGTACCATCAAAGGGAAATGACTTTTTTTTTACACACACTTACTCTTAGATTACTTCAAATGTCTTTTAAAATTATACTAAAGATGCCTTTTCATGTAGTATGTAAATAACTGTTACAGGTTTCCAAGGTGGACTTGAACAGATGGCCTTACACTACCAAAACATTTATATTCCAGTTGTTTTTGTACGTTTCTGCATACAAGTTGAACATTTATGCTTCCCATGCAATCTAAGAATTGGCAGAGGCTTTAGAGAATGGAGTAGAATATGAACCAGGAAGCCAAGCTCTGCCCAAGACAAAAGCCATGACTCCCCTGCACTCCATGTCCGAGGGCAGGCAGGTGTGAGGATACTGCCGCTCTGCACATGCAGTCTGGATGGCATGTCTCCAAGCTCTTGTTTTCCTGAGTGCATTGACAGGTATACACATTGACACGTATGAACATTTTTTAACAAATGTGTGTCTGTGGGGGGAGGGGTCCCCTTTTACCTCTCAACCTGTGTGTCATCAGAGGGCAAACAGGTGGAAAGGGCAACAGAAAGCTTTGTATGCAGTCCCTAAGCAGGGACGCAGACAGCCTTGCTGGAGACCACTTTCAGTGAAACAGTTCAACTTTATTCCAAAGCACAAGGAATATATAGGATTGGGGAGCCAGATGACACACTCTAATTTGCATTAAGTGGTATCATCTAGCTGGATTAGTAGAAGCGTGGCCCTGCGTGGGCTACATAGTGAGCTTGAGGTCACAACCTGACTACAGCGGGAGGCTTTGACACATAACAAAAGAGCTGGAGAAATGAATGAGTCTGCAGTGAGGAGCACTTGTTGCTCTTGCAGTGGACCCAAGTTTGGTTCCCAGCACCCACACAATGACCCACAAAGGTCTGTAACTTCAGTTCTAGGGGATCCCACACCCTCTTCTGGCCTCCCCAGGCACTGCACTTACAGGATGCACATACAAACATGAAGGCAAATGCTAACACAAAATAAAGATTAAAAATGAGCCAGGCAGTGGTGGTGCACGCCTTTAATCCCAGCACTCGGGAGGCAGAGGCAGGCGGATCTCAGTTAGTTCGAGGCCAGCCTGGTCTACAAAGTGAGTTCCAGGACAGCCAGGACTGTTACACAGAGAAACCCTGTCTCCAAAAACAAAAAAGCAAAAAAGAAGAAACTCTGCCTAAAAAATAAAAACAAAAAATAAAAATAAACAAACAAACAAACAAACAAACAACAACAACAAAAAAGAAGCGTGGCCCTAACAAATTAGCTAGAGCACGTGCCTAATTACCATGTGGGTCATCAGTGGAAGAACATTTGCAGGGAACTGTGTCAAGGGTCACCCTTGAGATAAGTTAGGCATCCTGGGCCCAGGGGCATCCTCCAAATAAGGATAGGCAGAGAGCAGGAAGCTTTTGCTGGAGGACCGGTGTGTGTGTGTGTGTGTGTGTGTGTGTGTGTGTGTGTGTGTACTCCTCCATGTTGCTGGGCTTAGAGAAAGCTGCCAGGCTATGGTAGACTGCAACCTCTGACCAGCCAGCAATGCCTTCCAACACAAAAGTTTCACATAATCTAGTCTTCCCCTCTGCTCTCTTCAAAGCTTTTTGAGCCCGGGGCTCAGCTGCCTGGACAGGAACAAGCCTCTCCAACAGGCTTTTGGCTTTTCCAGGCACCTGGAGGCATCAGGATGCACAGTCAGAAAGAGGCAGGTCAGGATAAGCACTGTTCTCTTGCCTCCCCAAGACAGATCACCTGGAACTGCATTAATTCTTTATAGAAATGTGAACACTGAATCTATTTAAAAATAATAATAAAAACATTTTTTAAATCAAAAAAAAGAAAAATGAAATGGGGAAAAACACAAAAAAACAAATTATATGTATACAGTTTTGAAGGGAGTGAAATGACTATGTTCATCTTTTCTTCTAGGGTTCCTTTATTTCTATCTTTTTGGCTTGGTTGGCTGAATTGTGCAGAGAAGATCTGAGATGGTCCTCTATTATAATCAAAGTAAGGTTTTGTAGAGGGACCAGAAATTACTAACACCTTAAGCAACCCTGAATCTGCTACTGGAAATTTCTCTACCTGCTGTCAAGGCAGAACCCCTTGTGTCCCCTGAAGACGCTGCCATCCCAAGACACCTGCCAGCTTCAGCCATCAGTGTTTGGCATTAGGATACCTGGCAGCCACCAAGGCTTAGCAGCCAGAAACCAGGATGATACTAAGTTTTTACCTGTGATAGCAAGAGGGGGTGGCTCCCTTCTCCTCCTGGAAGAGGACTAACCATCCCCATTCCACCTTCCGTCTAGAGGCAAGGGCTCAGGATCCACGTATGAGAACCTACTCTCGTCCCAACACTTCCAGCCATCCCCCAGCCTCATGTTGGTACCACATAAGAAAATCTTCCCCATACCCCTTGCTAGCCCAGTCAGTGGCCAGATTTCGAGAAGGATCCAACAGGAGATGTAACTGTGAGGTCTACTGTCTTGGTTGTACCGGTTTGTGGCTTAGCTTTGTCTGTTTGCAGCTTAACGTTGTATTCAGATAGCAAACAAAAAAGAAAAATAAACATGAAGCTTATTCGTCATCATAAAAATAAAGCAAAGAAATTAAAATATTTATTGACAGACCAGGAAAAAAAAGAAAATAAATGAAATGAAATGAAGATGAGAGAAAAACATTCTCAGACCAGCAAAAGCTGAAAGAATACATTTTTACAAGATATATTCTACAGGAAGTGGGATCGGGAACCTCACTAGCCACACTGGGCAGAGATGCAGGTAGGCTAGCTGCAGATCTTTGCCTCTCTCTGCAGATCTTCACCTCACTCTGCTCTCCTCCAAATCCAGTGGCCCAGGCTCACCCCCAGCTCTGTAGCACACCACCTGCTGAGGCCTCCCCTTCCTCTCTCCCACTTTCTCCAGGGGATCATGCAGATCTTCCCCTCCAATCTTCCTCTCCAACCATGCCATTGTCCCAGACCATAACTCCAGCAGGCATTCCTGGGGACCTGCCAGCTCAGCCTGCCACAAAAGCAAGCAGGCCAGTGAGCAGACAGACAAGCTTTGGATCCTCACTCTCCCTCCTCTCCTCCAGATCCGGTTCTCTAGTCTCATGTCCAGCTCTGTAACAGTCACCTGTTGTGGCTTCACCTCGCACTCAGCCCCAACCCCAGGGGACTAAGCAGATCCTGGTGAACACCCTGCTTTCCTACCTCCTGTGGACACCTTAACCACCCACCTCTGCCTTCTAAACCATTCCCATTCCTAAGTGTCAGCTCCCAATTCCAAGAAAAACATTCTAGTCAGAAGCCCCTGTAGCCATGTCCCAAAACAATTTGGCAGAATCCCAAAACAGTTCCCTCCCTGGCAACAAACAGCTACCACATCCTCCTAAGAAGCAGAGGAGGTGACACAAAGCAGGGTCTGCACCAAGCTCCCACCCTACAGAGACAAAACAAGATAACAGCATCAAGAGGTTGAATCATCCCAAACCCAGAAGCCAGTGTAAAAACACATTCAACAACAGCCAAAACAAGATGTCTCCACTATAGCCCAGCAACCCTCAGAGACGCAACACAGCTGAAGTACAAGACAAGGATCTTAAAACAGACTTTATGAATATGCTGGAGGTCCTTAAAGAGGAAAGGAATATCGTAAAGAAATCTATAAAAATACAGACAATCAGTGGAAGGAATCAAACAATTCAAGACCTGAAAGTGGAAATCAAATCAATAAAGAAAACTCCAACTCAGGGACAACTGGAAAGGCTATATTTAGGAACTCACGCAGGAACTGCAGAGGCAATTCTTACCAACAGAATACAAGAGATGAGAGAAGCTCAGACCCTGAAGACAAGAAAAAAGTAGTAGATACCTTGGTCAAAAAAATATGTTAAATCTGAAAAAATCCTGGCACAAAGCATCTAGGAAATCTGGAACACTATGAAAAGATGAAATCTAAGAATAACAGGAATAAAGGAAGGAGAAGAATTCCATGTCAAAGGCACAGGAAATACTTTCCACAAAATCAAGAAGAAACTTTCCCTATCGTCTTGATAGATGCCTATCAAGGTACAAGAAGAATACAGAACAGCCGGGCGGTGGTGGCACACACCTTTAATCCCAGCACTCGGGAGGCAGAGGCAGGTGGATCTCTGTGAGTTCGAGGCCAGCCTGGGCTACCAAGTGAGTTCCAGGAAAGGCGCAAAGCTACACAGAGAAACCCTGTCTTGAAAAACCAAAAAAAAAAAACCCCCCCCAAAAAAACCAGAACACCAAATAGACTGGATCAGAAAGGAAATCCCCTTGACACATATTAATTAAAGCATAAATGTACAGAACAAAGAAAGGACACAGAAAGCTGCAAGAGAAGAACACCAAATAAAGTACGAAGACAGACCTGTTAGAGTAACACTTGACATCACAATGGAGCTAGAAGGTCTGGACAGATATTCTAAAAACTCAAAGAGAACATAATTGTAGTTCAGACTACCATACCTAGCAAAGTTTTCATGTGCAATAGATGGAAAAAATTCCATGATAAACCAAATTTAAACTGTAACTATCTACAACCAGGCAATACTGAATGTTCTCAAAGGATAACTTCAACTTGAAGAGGCTAACCACACCCAAGAAAGCAAAAGGAATAAATAATCCTACACCAACAAATCAGAAATAGGGAAACACACACACACACACACACACACACACACTCAAACACTTCCCACAACTGAAAATGAACAGGAATCACCAAACACTGTTCGCAGCTATCTTTCAGCCCCAATGGCCTCAATTCCTCAATAAAAAGACACAGACTACCAAACTAGTTAAGAAACAGGACCCATCCAAGAATCACACCTTAACTCCAAGGATAGACATCACCTCAGGGAAAATGGATGGAAAACGATATTCTACGATATTATGGGACCTCAAAGGAAAGCTGGTGTAGCCATTCTAATAACTGATTAAGGAGACTTCACACCAGAGCTAATCAGAAGAGACAGGGAAGGATACTGCATACTCAAAGGGAAATTCCTCCAAGATGACATTTCACTTCTTAACACCTAAGCACCAAAAACAAGGGCACCAATTTAGTGAGAGAAATACTAATCCAGGTAAAATAACATTTGACCTTCATACACTACTAGTGGGATACTTCAATACCCCACTAGCTCGGGGGTGGGGTGGGGGTGGAGACAAAAGTTAACCTGGAGCCTGCCCAGAGCCTGGTGGTGAATTGGAAAGGAGAGAAAGTGGAAACATGTGCTGGATATATCTGAGGACAGTGAGGAACTGGCTGACATGGATGGCCTGCTTGCCACCTGGGCTCATGGTGATGTCCAGTGGGTACGGTCAGTATTGTCAAACATTTTGAAAACAGCAACAACAACAACTTGAACTTAACAGAGTCTGAGCAATGACCTACTCACAGATTGGCCAAAAGTCAGAGCTGGTGCTGGATCCTGGCCTGGTTTGAGCAGGAACAACATCTGGGAATGCAAAGGAAAATGGGGTTTGGAGGCAGGCATCCTGGACCCTGGGGCCTCAGCTGGACTAGCTGTACTCCACCTGCTCTTTATCACATGTGCCTTAGTGGCTTCTATCTGGTTCTGGAGTATTAGGCTGAGGCACCCAAACATTTGGCAAGAATTTCCACATAAAACCTGAGAAAGCTTAAAAAACGATTCTGTGCACACAAAAACAGTCAAACTCAGCTTCTTGGGTAACCACTTTTTCTCCATTGGGCTTTGCTGGTGAGTAGCAGAGGCGAAGCTCCTTTAAGAGACAGTTTCTTGACTCAGTGTTAGCAGCAAAAACCAAAATCCGAGGGCTGTTTTAAGAGGCCCTGCTGCCAAACACTTACATGGTGTTTATGAGCAGCTAGTGGCACACTATTTGGTGGCAACGTGGACCTAAAACCTCCCCAGAGTTGGGAGTGATACGTGTGGCTCCCACTAGTACTTCTGCCTTGAAGCTAGACTCCCAGGAACCAAGCAATGGGGTGGACCCAGCTGCTTTAATCCTAACCAATCCTGTTTAGCAGATTAAATGCTCACATGATCAGAAAAAGATAAAGATATACAGTAAAGGCAGATTCAGACACACACACACAAAACCAAACAAAAAAATCCCCTAAGTAGGTTACAGTGTGTTTAAAAATATACCTAGGCTTGGGAAAGTAAAGAGAGGTTATAGATAGTCATAAAAAAGAAATATATAGTTTTAAAATAATAAAGTCCTTTAAAAGGGAGTAAAGCAATATTTTAAAAAGCCACCTAAAGATGGAAAATGTGCAGAGAGTCTGGATACTGTGTGTTATTGTGTTGTCTTTGAATTGTGTGACAGCTGAGGAAGGAGCAGCAGCTGCTGAGAGTCATTTGATTATAAATGTTGCTGGGTTAATCCAACCTATGTATTTAGAAAATGCCTTGACTTCAAAATTTAAGTCAAAAGATATGATACTTTGGAGAAGAGGTTATGCTTTTATTTCCTGTTGTGAGGCTCTGGAGTCATTCTGGGTTAAGAAGAATCAGTTTTGATCAAGGAAGACCCCCTGAAACATCTCCCATGGGAACAGATGGCCCAGATGAGCCAACATTTCAGAGCACCTCTGTTGTAGTTTCCTCTGAGTTCTGCATCCAGAACAGCTTCAAGGCTGCTGGCTGAGATGATCCAGCTTCACAGACTACTCCAGTCAAGACTTTACCATAATCCTAAATTTTCTCAGGGTCTCCCAAAGATTTCCAGCACCCCCAATCAATAGGAAGTAGTCTAGAGAACTATGCCCACATTCCAAAAAAAAATATGGATATTTATTATCATTTTAGGGAGATTGGTTACAAGTTGTTATGGATAATGGTCAGGAAAAAAAGCTGAACAAAAGAAATTAGATTCAGGGATCTTGTTCTGAAAAGAAAAAGGGGGATATAGAAATGATAGAATAAAAGGATAGATTATTGAATCTACTTTAATAAAAAAACTTTTATTCTTATATATTTTACATTGGTATGGATTTTGGTTTATTGATACAAATTTAAAGTTATTTTTGTTATACTGTATATATATTTCTACTCTTGTTTAAGGTATTGTGTTTATGCAGCACATTTAAAATGTAATGTATAATTAAACAGATTAATAATTAGTCATCTAAAATAGTAAACTTATTGTCATGTTAGGTATGTTTTCAAGGTCATACAGAGATATATTTCAGATAGATAGATAATCTTCAAACACTTCAAAGATCTACAATATATGGTCACCCACTGAAACATAGTAGATCTGCCAGGAGCCGCATGCTTAAAGAAAACTGAATCCTTCAGGAGAAACCATCAACTATCCACAGCTCCTCAGATAATGATTAGGGCACTTGAGGCCCTCTACCCTCTGTGCTGGAATGTTCACAGGCTTGATCTTATACAGGTCTTAGGCAGCCACAGATGCTGTGAGTTCGTGAGAGCAGTGGCCTGCTCATGTCCAGTAGATGCTGTTTCACTCTGGTCCTCTCTGTCTTCTGAGTATTATAATCTCTCTGCTCTTCTTTCATAGTGAACCCTGCTCATGGGGCAGGGGGATGATATACATGTCCCATTTGTGACCCAGCACTCTACTAGCATTTACACTCTGCATTTTGAAACATTGTGAGTTTTTCTGTTAACCACCCTACACTGCACAAAAAACTGATGAGGCTGGAGATCTGCAAGAATTTATGGGAGTAAACGTAACAATTTGGTGGCAGTTTGATAATCTGTCCATTTAACATAACAGTAGTACTTGCACCCATCCAGAAGGGAACTCTCCAACCTTGGACTCATCAACAGATTTACACTACTATTTTTTAGCTGAATTTATGTTCACTGATAAACAGTAACCAAAATTCTACACATGAATATAATGGTATTTTGGAAAACAACATAGAAGCTCTTCAGGAAACAGACATAGTCACCATGAGATCCAGCTATCAGACTCCTGGGTACTGATCCAAAGGACACAGAGCCAGTGTGTCTGAGGTTTGCTCACATGCACACCACAGTGCCATTCCCAATAGCCAAGAAATGGGAAGCACCAAGTGCCTGTCAGCTGGTGAACAGGAAAGACATGGAACAGTCACACAGTGGGAAACTCCTCAGCCATCTCAACCTCAAGTTACAAAACTAGACACAGTGCTGGATTTGGTAGAGGGGACAACTTTTCACAGTAAGGAATGACACAGGTCTCCCTGTGTCCAAATATTTCCACATATAGCTTGTGTTGCATCTCAGACGGCCAGCTACAGCCACAATGAGACTGCAGGAGAGAGCACATGGCCAGACTTGGGACACATCACTGACTATCCTTCACCTGCTGTAAAAGCTTGTCCTCCCGTCAGGCACTGTGACTTCCCGCAATCCCCAAAGGACACCCACAGGGTCTTCAGGCTCATGAGTCATGCTACGTGAGAGCCTATCTGAATGCAAACACACATAGTGTGACTCCCTTAAAACAGCCTCATGCCAGAAGCTGGACATTCTGTCAGCCAGGACAGAGCCAGGCTAATTCAGCCAACGGTTTAAGACTTTTCATGACTATCCACTGAACTTGACAACATTCTGAATCCCTGCAGAGAGTCACGGTGATGACATTGCCATGAGATCCTAGCAATCTCCAGCGTTGTGTGTCAGTCATGATTGATATCCACCATCTCTTCATGAGAAACACTGGAGACCTGGTGGTTGAGAGACTGTAGCTCCAGCTCAGGAGAAGAATGCACATCACAAAAAGAGTCCCATGTCAGACAAGGGCAAACAGAACCAGCTCCCCACACTGCATAACCTGCAGTGCATGGGGAAAGTGTCCTGAAACATATCTGGGCAGAATGATCATTCCCAACCACAGTTATTCAGGTGCAATGTCTGCTGAGGGTGGGACAAGGAAAAGCATGTGCTCCCAGGAGTCTCTGCACCTCAGCCTGGGCTCTGCTTGCCGAACATTCTATTGTGATTAATGCCTGCGATATATTTATCCACTATTTATCTATATATTTTCATGATGTTCACTCTAAAACTAAGGCCACTGGCCTTGTAGGCAAACACTTAGTTAACTACCCACCACACACCACAAGCTAAAAGATTAATGGTGCACAGAGGTAAGGTAGCAACAAGGTATGGTTACTTTTGGAGCCAGATACAAGGGGCAGAACATGGCACATAACAGATGAGTGCCAGCAATAAACCATGATGCCTATGGAGAATCTGAGATGCTGAGACAGAGGGTAAGTTCAGACATTTGAGATGAGGAAGCAGCACTGTCAACTGTGTGCCTCCTCTCAAGGATGAAATTACCTCAGAAAAGATTGAGAAATGACACAAGATGTATGGAAGTGATTCTCATGGAGGTGTCTCTGTGAAACACTTCCAACTACTTCCCCAAATCTAAGTCTTTCCAAGGATGCTTGACACAGTTTGGAAGGGATAAAGATGGACCAAGCTGGGAGGTAAGTGAAGCCATGACGTCCTTTGAGATTCTCAGAATGAAGTGAGGTGAGGCCTCTGTGACCTCACAGGTAAATCCCTACCACAGTAACATCAGTGTTCTTTGCCTGAGGGCAACACAGAAGACACCAAGGAGGGTTGGGATTTGAAGCAGGTCCAAATGTCTGGGTAAGTTTGGGCTGTTTTCTGGGATAGACTGTACCTGAAATTCATCCCATGAGTGACTCACTCAGTGTGAGGCACTTTGTTATAGGGACTTTAAATGAGGAGACTGAAATAGCAAGGTACTTGAAGTGGCTCTGCCTGTGGAGAATTCATCCTAAGAAGACTAGAAAGAGCAGGGATCAGATGTCTCATAGTAGTGGAACTGGTTCCTCAAGACCACAGGGAGAAAAACCCCTCATCTTACCATGGAGAGAGGCCTTGGAATGAAGTGCACAGGTGTCTCTGCACCAGGACTTTGTTGCTGGAAGGTTTCTCTGGTCCCACCTGGCCCCGCGGCCCCTCAGCCGCTTATAAAATAATCATTCATATGATTAATATTATCAATTGTATGACCTATGGCAAGTCTCTTGCTAGCTAGCTCTTATATTTTAACTCAACCCATAACTATTAATCTATGTATCACCACGTGTTCCATGGCTTTACCAGTCTGTCGGCATGTTGCTCCTTGGCAGCAGGCCTGCCTCTCTCCAGACTCTTCCTTTCTCTTTTCTGTCTCTCTCCTTGGATTTCCCATGTGCCTCTAAGCTGCCTTGGCATAGGCCAAAGCAGCTTATTTATTAACCAGTGGGAACAACATATATTCATGGTGTACAGAAAGACATTCCACAGCAGCCTAAGGAAGGAAGGATGAACCATTGCTGATTGCATGCCCACATTCGACCTAGACTCATGGCTTGTCCAGGGAAGAGAGGAAAGGCGTCTGGGTACTGACGTCTGCTTCCCTAAGGACTTCAGTCCCTGCAGTAGCAAGGTTTTCATTTGTACTCAGATAGCTGACACAATACGGGAACACACATCAATGTCACTATCAGAGGAAACACCTTGGAAGCACTCTACACTTTTTCTGCACTAATGTACAAGTTTCCACTTTGTATGTGTGCTCATGTGTGTCCCCATCTGCAGGTCCATGTCATATGTATGAAAGTGCATAGAGGTGACACCGAATGCTGTCACAGATCTTCAGTTTACCAATATACACATTGTTATTGAGACAGGGTAATTTCATGTTCAGGCTTTTTATAAGATGATGAGACATGGACAACCTCCCATTTTTATGGGACAGAGTGCTCAGCATGGTGTGGACAAATATGATTGTCCTTCATGACACACTCAGATGCAGAGGAATAAGCTAGATAGAGGTGTGGTCAGGACTCTGTTACCTCATATAATAGCTCATTGCTATGGTAAAGGCTGTGGTGTTGATGTTAGGGAATTCAGTGTCTACTGGGGTAGACTGGGATTCAGAAGGAATTGCAGGTGAGCAGTGAAGTTTGGGCTATGTGGAGAAATACATGCAGGATACCTGGGATGAAGGTCTAATTAAACCTCAGTGTATTACACTGGGCAGTTTGGGATGATAAAGGATGTGAGGCACAATGTGGTCTTTTAGGTGCCCTTTAACAGGACCTGTGCTAGAGCAGTAGAAATAATTGCAGTACGTATTGTTGGTGTGTGTACCGAGGAACTTGCCAAGCAAGCATTCAGAGAGATGACACCCACAACTCACCAGAGAATGAAGTCAAGGGATGGCCACACCCAAATTGTAACACAGACTGGTCCAAGATGAAACCTATAGTTGTGCCCTAAGCCCTGGTCAACTGTCAGCTATGGCAACCCATAGTGTCCAGGGCAAGTAGGAAATGCTTCACAGACTCCTACTGTAGGGGTTCTGAAGGGACTTTGCTTCTTCACAGAGTAATCTTATCTTTTCCACCTATGGGTTATGCCCAGAATGACTGAAGTTAAGGACACAATATGAAACAGAACTAAAGCCATCTTCCTATCTCTGCACACTATCCACATTTAAATTTAAATGGCATGTTATTTACCATGCATGTCTGGAGAAATTATATATATATATATATAGTGTGTGTGTGTGTGTGTGTGTGTGTGTGTGAGCATGTGCCTTCAGGTACTACAAGCACGCAAGTAGGTATAGGGGCAAAGCCCTGAATGATGGTGACTGGAGCTCAATGCAGTTATTGAGGTATTCCTGATCTAACACAACAGGAATCCTAGTAAGAAGCCAAAGAGCAGTGAAAACAAGCATGTCTACTGAGTGGCATGCCATACTAAACCCCCAGGACAGGACACTATACACATGTCAGGAAGAGACACAGCAGGAAGAAAAGGTCTGTGGCAGGGTCCTGTGTTGATGGTCCCTTTGGGGGAGGGGGCCAAGTAGGTGCAGAGTCAAGACACAGACTCTGGGAGAATGTCAAAACAACAAGCTCAGTTTATTCAGGAAGAGGCAAGACTTATATACCCTCCACCCCACCCTGGGAGGAGGTCTAATGAATATGCATCAGCTGGTGTGACATGGCTGCCTCTCATTGGTCCAGGTCATCTCCAGATCATGTCTCAGTGGCTGTTGTTAAGGCCATCAGGCAGACCCAGGTTGGCTCTCAGAAAGTATCTTTTTGACTGGTCATCCCACAAAGGTCCAGTGAGGACCTGGTCTAAGACTCGAGGTTAGAACCTACAGAAGGTTAAAGATCAACAGCTTTTAGCAACAACCTGTGACAATCCCTCAGGGCCACATGCAGCACATGGAAGGTAGGAAGTGCTTCACTGGGACCTTCTCTTGGGCTTCTCAAGACAAGAACCTTCCTGAAAACTGCTGTGGATATCACTCTGTATCAATAAAGCGCTGATTGGCCGGTAGCCAGACAGGAAGTATAGGCGGGACTAACAGAGAGGAGAATTGAGGGAACAGGAAGGTAGAGGGGAGAGGGCCCGGAGCCGCGGCCAGGAGAAGGAAGATGTAAGGTACCGGTAAGCCACAAGCCACGTGGCAAAGTAGAGATTAATAGAAATGGGCTAAATATAAGAGTAAGAGCTAGACAATGATAGGCCTGAGCTAATGGCCAAGCAGTTTAAATAATGTAAGCGTCTGTGTGTTTATTTTATAAGTGGGCTCGGAGACTGGCGGGACTTGGGAGCTGGAGACTGGCGGGTGGCGGAGATTTGTCCTGACTGTGGGCCCAGCAGGAAAACTCTAGCTACAGAAAACAGCCATCTTTATTCAGCTCTTCCCTACTCAGCCATAGACAGTGATGTCACACACTCTGCACATCGACATTATATACTGTACTTTTATTTACAAAACTTGTGTTAATATGTCTGTGGATGAATCTCTGCATACATGTGCATGTGTGAGGGGATCCTGTCTGTTGGTTACTTCTACTAATTTTCACCTGTATTTGTGAGAAAAGGTGACAGCAGCTGAGGCAGAGTCAGCACTTGTCTCCTCAGGACTCCTGGTTCCAAACTTCAACAGGAGGAAGCTCTGTTGTTATTCGGTTCTTCAGTGCGTGACATTCCCAGAAGTTATCAACTATCATGGCAGGGCCAGGTTGGGAAACTTCATGACATCCTGCTTTCTGGGCAATCCTTAATGGTGGTGAAGGGACAGGTTACTGGCCAAATTTATCAATCAGCTTGATACCCAGGATCCTGCAGATAGCACACTCCTAGTTTTATGATGAGAGAAACTTGCTGATAACCAGAGCATCAGAAATGATAGACCATGAATTACACTTTGCACACTGGGGCTGAGTATGACTCATCCCCACTGGACTTGATCTCCTGAGAGGTGAAGTTCCCTAGAGGAGAAGGAGGACTGGATCTGACCTTCTTCCCATGAAATGGTCATAAAAGAAGCCTTCAGATACTTCCCATATGTACTAGCCCAAAAGACAGCTGTGTAGTCTAAAGGTTTCTCTGGTCCCACCAGGCCCCCACAGTCCCTTGACCCACTTATACAATAATCACTCAGAAGCTTATATTAATTATAACTGCTTGGCCATTAGCTCAGGTTTATTACTTAAATTAACCCATAATTCTTATCTATGTTTAGCCACATGGCTTGGTACCTTTTTTCAGTTCTGCCTTGTCATCTTGCTTCCTCTGTGTCTGGTTGGCGTCTCCTGACTCAGCCTTCCTCTTCCCAGAATTCTCCTCATCTGCTTGCCCTGCCTATACTTCCTGCCTGGCTACTGGCCAATCAGCATTTTATTTATCAACCAATTAGAGCAACACATATTCACAGCATACAGAATGACATCCCACAGCACAGCTGTGTGCAACAAGATGGGCTTTCCTAACATTACAGATTTCATCGTTCTATCTGTATAATGTATAATTTGTATCATCTTGATGGTGGGGAATAGATGTCTGTGCCTGTGCATGTTTCCCTGAGCACAGGTCAATGACATGCCAGAAAAGAACACTAGTACTTTCCTCTGTAACCATCCACAAGTCTATTGTTTTGATGGTTTTCTCTCTCTCTCTCTCTCTCTCTCTCTCTCTCTCTCTCTCTCTCTGTCTTTCTTTTTTGCGGAAATACTGACCAGATATGAACACTAATGTAAAAGCATCTTTTGACCTATAAGAACTCAAAATGATCCACTACAACTGTAAAGAAACTGGTATGTTTACCCTGAGGCCAGACTCAAAGTGATAAGATATGTAGGCATGTCCCAGCAGCTCAATGATAGAGGCCCTGGACAATTCAAGAAAAAGTATGTGCCTGGGCCAAAACTTGACCCTGAATGGCCAGGCACAATACAAAAAGTAATGTGGTACTGAGACAATTCCTAACAATGAAGAGGCCCATGCTCAAAATAAGAAGAGATGCCGGGCGGTGGTGGCGCACGCCTTTAATCCCAGTACTCAGGAGGCAGAGGCAGGCGGATCTTTGTGAGTTCGAGGCCAGCCTGGGCTACCAAGTGAGTTCCAGGAAAGGTGCAAAGCTACACAGAGAAACCCTGTCTCAAAAAACCAAAAAAAAAAAAAAAAAAAAAAAAAAAAAGAAGAGATGTGAGCCTGGGCCAATCCCTCATTCTGAAGCAACCCAGGCCAAGAGAGACAGGAAGTGGGCCTGGGCCTATCCCTGAAACTGAAGAGGCAAAGATCCCCAGGTCTGATAAAAGACAACATGTGGCCTATTCATAAGCCCAAAGAGGCTCAGGCCCAAACAAGAGAGCATGTGGGCCTGGGCCATTACCTAAACATGAAGAGGGCCAGGCCCAGAGAAGAGATGTGGGCCTGGGCCTATTTCCTACTCTAAAGGGGCCCAGGCAGAATGAAGAAGAAATGTGGGCATAGGAAATTTATTTCCCCTGAAGAGAACAGGGTGCAAAGAAGAAGAGATGTGGGCCTGGGCCTAGCATTTATCCAGAAGAGGCCTGGACCCAAAAAAGAGAAAGGTGAGCTTAAGCCAATCACTTATCCTGAAGAGGCCTGGGCCCAATGAAGAAGAGATGTGGGCCTGGGCCTATTCCTTACCCTGAAAAGTCCTGGGCCCAGTGAAGACAAGATATCAGCCCGAGACTTTCTCTTACACTGAAGAGACCTTGGCACAATAGAAAAGAGATGTGGGCTTGGGCCATTCCCCAACCCTGCATAGCTCAGGCCCAAGGACAAGAGAGTTGTGGGCCTTGGCTTTCCTCTTACCCTGAAGAGACCCAGGCCCAAAGAAGAAGAAATGTGGGTCTGGGCCTTCCTCTGACTCTGAGGAGGCCTGGGCCCAAACAAGAAGAGATATGGGCATGGCCTGTCCCTAAATGTAAAGAGGCCAGGGCCAAAAGAAGAGATGTGGGCCTGGGCCTCATCCAGATCCTGAAGTGCCCACAAACCAAACAAGAAAAAATGTGGGCTTGGGCCATCCCTAACTCTGAAGTTGCTTGGGCCCAAGAAAGAAGGGACATGGGCCTGAGCCTATCTCTAACATTGAAGATGCCTTGGTCTTAAGAAGAGAAAATGTGGACCTGTGCCTATTCCTAAAACTAGAGTCTCAGGCCAAAAGAAGAAGAGATGTAGGGCTTCACTAATTCTGAAGAGGCCTGGGCCTGAATAAAAGAGAGACATCAACTGGACCTATCCCTATCCCTGAAGAGGCCTGGACTCAAACATGTAGAGACGTGATCTTGGGCAAATCTCTAGCTCTGAGGAGGCTTAGGCCCAAGGAAAAAGGAGAGATGGTGGGCCTGGGCCTATCCCTAACACTCCAGGGTCCAGGGCCCAAAGCAAGAAGAGATGAGGTGTAGGCCTATTCCTGTTCCTGATGAGGCCCAGGCACAAAGAACAAGAGATGTGGGCCTTAGTCTATCCTTGACCTTCAACAAGCATGGGCCCAGAACATGAAGACATGTGGGAAAATACAGAATAAGAGAGGGCCAGAACAAAACAAAAAGGAATGTGTCAGGATACATCAGAACCTGAAATACCGAGGTCCCATAACAAAAAGGGCCCTGGTCCTGGGCTTATTCCCAATACTGAAGATGCCAGGGTCCAAAATGAGACCTGAGAGGGTTCCAGGCAAATCAGGAAAAGGATTGTGCCTGGGCCAAACCCTGACACTCACGAAGTCCATAACAAAATGCTACTGTACAATTAGCCCAGATTCACTCTCACCCAAAGAGCCCTAGACCCAAACAAAGAAGACTGCCCATGCCAAAACTAAAGTAAATCAACATTGTGTTTAGACTGTGTACCATGAGGCACATGGATTCAAGGCCTTACTTTCACTTCTTTTAAAACCAACCAAGACAGCAATGTAGACACATCCCAGCTGTTCATCCATAATCTTGGACTTGACTACAATACTTCCTAACTGACCACTAATGAAAGTGACATCCTGAGTAATAGGTGTGTGGATCGAACACACATACTTCATTCGATGCAGACCACATCAACTTGTGAGCAAGGATGACACCATTGCTACAATGTGCCCAGGGCTCACTGAAATGACCTATCAGCATGGACATACCTTACTATATAAAGGGTCATACTATACCCTGTGGCTATCTGAGATAAGACTTCGTCTTGACTTAAACCGATTTCTTTGGGAACAAACAATTCTCAACTATAACTCAGGCCACAACCTGTTCTCCAAGACTCTTGAACTAACCCGAATTTGGTATTGCTCTGAGTAACTGACATCTGGACAGATTATGTCTTCCAAGGTTCAGATTTTGATGACGACCTAATTTATGGCCAGGTGCAAGGCCATAAACAGACCTCAAAGGAAACTTGGCAGCTTCTTGAACCCCAAGTAGCCTGGGCTCATACTTCAAGGATGTGTGGGCCACACCTTCTCTCTGCATCCCAGGACAAAATGCCACCAAAAAGGAGCCAAGCCCTAAAGGGACCAAACCTCACCTTAATGATTAAAGGAAATGGACACCCCAAGAACCATGACCTGGTCTGAAGCCAGGCATTTTCTTCATGTCAATTTATTTTGTTGGACAAACCATAGCCTCATTTGTGGCCCAGGACATGACAAGATCACCAAGACAATTGGAATCATCACCAGTGAGTGACATCAGATCATAGACCATGAATTCCAATCACTAAGGAGTTGATCTGGAAGCTCCTTTTGGCTCGACTCTGGATTGTGGGCAGTACTCATGACTGCCAACACAGACAACATTCCCAAATCCATTGTGTCAAGGCAACACCATGGCCTTCAAGCAATCTGGACCACATATGAATGTTAAATGACAGGGACAGAGTTGGGATGAAGGGTGTGTGGGCCATGCCCAGGACACCCTCTTTGTCCAGGTCAAGAACGACAGTCTGACCTTGGATCTGACCCAGGACATACACCACGTCACTAAGGTTCTACACACTGTGACACCATGAGGTGGTTGTCTGAAGAATGGAACAAGGGCAAAGGCCATAAGCTGACATTAATTGGGCCCGGCCAGCTTTCTGATTACCTGTTCCCTGGGTCCAGCATAAATTCAAGGGTGTGTGGGCCACACCCTCTCTTCACATGACCCAGTACTTTGCTTACAGTAAGGGAGCCAGGATCACAAATCATGGCCTTAAATGGGAGAAGGACCCACTCTCCTTAATGATCAAAAACATGGTCATGCCTTAACATCAAGAATGATTACGTGGTACATGGCCCTCTAGTGACTTCACCCAATTTTTTTTTTTAGTCAGGCTTGATTCTGTTCACCAAACATCTTAAAAACATAAAGAAGGCTTCCTAAGCTGATGACTGATTCCCAAATCAATTGCAGTGTGAGCTTGGCTCAATTTTCACCAAGAAGCCTGAGTCAAATTTAAATTCAAGGGTTGTGGGACACATCCTCTCTTCATCAAATGCAGGAGATACACTCAACTTAGAGGACTCAGGACCACAAAACATGGCTTTTATTAAATAAGACACACTAGAGAAACAATCTGGGCAGATTTGGCATGATGTGTGTGGGGGCTGCACCCAGGAGCCACTGTGTGCCCAGCTGTCTTCAAGAGATCCAGGACAAATGATCTTGTGTGGGTTGGCCAACACCACAGCCTCTGAGGGATCCGGAACCACCACAATGACCAGAGTTGGTAGTCTGGTATGTGACATCACCCTCACAAATGTGCATACTGAGGTCCAAATCCTCATGTCCTGACATCTCAGGTTTCTCTGCCTCTCATTGTTGACTTTGGCCCTCAATCTGACCTGATTAGAAACATCAAGTAACCCATTGGATTACAATGTCATGAACCAGGAGTACAGACACAACTTTAATAAAAACGTGCAGTGGAAATCCTAGAACTTCCTCCTCTTAAGGCATGTTTGTTGGCATGTTCAAAGCCTAGACATGTGCTCCTAGACTTCCTTAAACCCTCACAGGAGCCTACCTAGAAGAAGCCAGACTTGTAACCTGATTTCTACAGATCTCATATAGTACAGATGTAAAGTCTTGCAATCATCAGTCTTATTGTACATGTCTTGCTCTAACATTGTTAATATAACGTTTAATAAATACAAGGTTTATCTACTACCATTGCTTATCCTGAAATGTTTATAATGGCCCTTTCCCTATATTTCTAACACTGAACTACTTAAGAACAGGATGTGATGGTTACACAGAAACAGGAAGTATAGATATCTTCAAGTATATGGCACATGTCTGTATGCTCTGACCTCCTCCTGAAGATCAGTGCATTTCTGTCCATAGTTTGTATCTTTGCCATTTGTTGGAGTCTCTTAATAAAATAAAATAAAATAAAATAAAATAAAATAAAATAAAATAAAA
>CABHPH010122926.1:43144-56321 GCA_902168325.1 Peromyscus nudipes
AATAAAATAAAATAAAATAAAATAAAATAAAATAAAATAAAATAAAAAGAGCTAGTAATAGGCACCAAGTAGACAGGAGTCCTCACTTAGTCTTAAAATCACTGGGATAAAATTTCCAATTTGGAGGGACAGCTCCCAACCCTGTCCAGTGAGAAAATCATATTAGCACCAATTTTAGAGAGTTGCTGATGAAGGGCTGGGAGGCAGAGGAGTAAGGGGAGGTTCAGTGTGGATCACAGGGTACCAGGCATCTGGAAATTGTCTTCCAGTGAGACTCCACATGAGGATGAATGGACCCCCACTGTTATTCTATGCATGGTGCCACAAGAGAGTCAGGGACAGAGTCATGTCAGCGGAACAGTAAAATGTGCTGTGCTCCTATTGGGGGAACTAGAGGCTGATGGGTTGCAACTCTACTCTTGCCCCCGCTGATCCTGGGAAATACGGGTTGCAGATTTGTTGGTGTGTATGTTTTGATCATTGATTTTATCTTCTTCGAAGAAATACCTATCCTTGTCCTTTGAACATATTTAATTAGGCTATTGGTATTTTTTTCATTGTAATAGTTCCTTTCCTATTCCAAATATTGATTTTTTTTATCTGATAAACACTTTCTACATAGCTTCTGCCATTCCACAAAGGGTGGATTTCACTCTGCTGACTGTCATACTCATACTGGTCCCAGTAAGGGGGAGTGATGACTAGTTTTAACAGATAGCTCCCACCTAGTTGTTGTGGACTCTTTTACTCTGGTAATTATAGCACCCATCTGTTTTCTCATCTTGCACACCTCAAGTTTATGCTGAGAGAGTTTTTTGGAGACATTTCAAAGGTTGTTCACATACATGTACATAGATAGCTGTGGTACAAATGGAAAAGAATAGAACTGTGAGAGACCCTGCTTCCTTTTAGGACTCCTAGAAATGGCTAATGGTACAACTTTGCTCTATTACTTAATTTTCTAAGGTTTATATGTAAAACCAGTGGGTGGCTTCATAATTACAGACAAAATCATTGTTTTTACTAAAAGGAGAATTTGTGGAAGTTTGGTGTGGTGTAAAACTACTGGTTAGGCAATTGTGGTCAGGAATTGATATGTGTGGAAACAGGTCAAAAGGTGAGGGTGTGTCTGTGGGTGTGGATATGTGTGGGTGTCAGTCCACTTATATAATAATTAAAACATGGCATATTTAATAATATGGCAGTGATAACTAATGTGTAGGAGAATCACAGAATTCAGTATTCTACAGCTTTCAAAATGGTGTGTTCTAAATATATTTAAGGAAGAAAGCCAGACCTGATGATGCAACTCATCAGAGGTCTGAGGCAGGATGATCGCAAGTTCAAGGCCTATCTGAGCTACACAGTAAGTTCACAGCCAGCCCAGGGAATTAGTGAGACTCCATCTCAAAATAAAAAGGGAAAGAGCTTGGTATATACCTCAGCAGTACAGGGTTTGTTCAGCAAGCATGAGAGACCCCAGGCTCTATCTCCAGCACTGCAAAAAAGGGAAGAAAGAAAGAAAGAAAATGGTAGTCGATACAATAGATAAAGACTAAAGTACAAACAGCACGTCCATGTAAGTTTTTATTTGCAATGTGAAGCTGAAATAAATCTGACAAAGCAGCCTCCACAACTGAATAATAAAGCACATTCCAAAGCAACCACTGTACATACAGAACTATATCCCATCTCAGCACGTGTTTACAGCTGTGTAGCTTATCCGATCAAGGTTGCTGACTGATCAGGCCATATCCACATAAAGGAAATGCTGACACAATCAGCGAGGTCATTTCTGCATGGTACTTACTTTTCTCCCACTAAAGCGCTGATATGTAGTGAGGTGGGGCCTTCTGAATGGTCTTTGTCTGGAAAGTTGCCCCACGCAAGAACATTTTCTGTTCATTAGCCTTGTTCCATTTATCTGGCCTAAGCTTTCCCTTTAACAATAGAAAGCAGCAGAGGACAGAAATCAAAAGAATAACAATGATTTTCTCTGGATAATAGGTGATTTTTCTTTTTTCTTTTTACTTATATCTTACCAATTTAATAAGCTTTCAATTTTTTAAGCTTACTTATAGTTTAAAATAAGCTATAGCATGTTACAGATTTATTTTAACCAAATAACTTCTAGCAACTATAAGTGGCCTTTTGCACACTCTGGTTAGCAGTTTAACTGGGGCATGATGGTGATTTTAGATTGCAAGGGCTTTTCAAAAAAGGGCTGAGCTGTGAAGCATAAAGGATCTACATCACAGAAGCACTGGAGGGAGACCCTAAGGCCCTGTGGCAGCTGGTTCCAGAAAAAAGCAAATGCAAGTGAGGGCCCATAAAATAATTGTTTTGTTTTGGTTTGGTTTGGTTTTTTGCCTAAATGTCTTGAAATTCTGTTACATGGAAGCCTCATATCCAGATGTAGTTTCCTAAGTTCTGTAGTGTGAGCAACACTCTGCTCCCCTTTAGGCTATAGCAAGTGGTGTGCAAAAGCAAGCTGGAGAGGAAAGGGTTTATTTCAGCTTACAGTTGTAGTTCGTCATGAAGCGAAGACAGGGCAGGAGCTGAAGCAGAGGCCATGGAGGGGTGCTGCTTACTGCCTTGTTTGTCATGGCTTGCTCAGCCTGCTTTCTTATAGAACCCAGGACCACCTGCCTAGGGGTGGCACCACCCATAGGGAACTGGGCTCCTCCCCCCCAACCCCCCACCCCCGTCAATCGTTAATCAAGAAAAATTTCCCCATAGATTTGCCTGAAGGATACCTGATGGAAACCTATTCTCAATTAAGTTCCTCCTCCAAGATAACTCTAACTTGTTTCAAGTTGACAAAAAAAAAATATAAACCAGGAAACACATACACATGATTGTTATAAGTTTTACCTTCATAAAGCATGTTGTCATAGTTCAAGCTGCAATAAAATACCATAAGTCAAGTAGCTTATAGGGAACGTAAATGTATTTCTAAAGGTCTAGAGGCTGAGAAGACCATTATTAAGATAGATTGTGTGTCTAGTAAGGGCCTACTCATTATTTTTGTTGATAGTATCTTCTAGCTACATCCTCCTACAATGGAGGGGTAGACTGTTCTCTGAGGGGTGTGTGTGTATGTGTGTGTGTGTGTGTGTGTGTGTGTGTGTGTTTTTACATGTGTGCATGGGATATATCAGCCAGAGTTTGATGTTGGATATCTTCCTCTCTCACTCTTGTCTTAGTTAGGGTTTCCTTTGTTGTGGTAAAATACCATGCCCAAAAGTAACTTGGGAATAAAGAGTTTATTTCAGTGTACACTTCTATACCATAGTCTGACATCTAAGGAAGTCAGGCAGGAACTCAAGGCAGGAACCTGGAGACAGAGACAGGAACTGATGGAGATGCCATGGGGGAACACTTCTTACTGACTCACCTCTCTCGTGGTTTGCTCAGCCTGCATTCTTCTATCACCCAGAACTATCAGCCCAGAGGCAGTAGCACCCACAGTGACCTGGGCCCTCCTAAACCAATCATCAATCAAGAAAATGCACCACAGACTTGCTCAAAGGCCAATCTGGAGAGGCGATTTTCTTCTTTGAGGTTTCCTCTTCCAAATGACTCCAGCGTGTGTCAAACTGACATAAAAGTAGCCAGAGCAGCTCTCAAAGCATTTCCTCTAAAATCAGGAACAAGACAAGGATGCCCACTCTTCCCCCTCCTGTTTAGTGTAGTAGTTGAAGTCTTGGCTAGATCAAGTAAGACAAGCAAAGAAGATAAAGGAGATACAGATAGAAAAGGGTAAAGTCAAAGTATCCTTGTGATTCTCTATATAAAAGACCTTGTGGTGATTTGAATGAGAAGGGCCCCCATAGACTCATATATTTGCATGCTTAGTCTCCAGTTGATGAACTGTTTGGGGAGGATTAGGAGGTGCGGCCCTGTTGGAGTAGGTGTGCTCCTGTTGGAAGAAGTGTGCCACTGTAGGTGGGCTTTGAGGTTCAAAAGCCTATATTAGGCAGAGTCTATCTATCTATCAACTATCTATCTATCTATCTATCTATCTGTCTGTCTGTCTGTCTGTCTGTCTGTCTATCCATCTATCTATCATCTATTCATCTATTCATCTATCTCTGTCTGCTGTCTACAGGTCATGATGTAAATCTCTCAGCTATTTCTCTAGCACTATGCCTGCCTTCATGCTACCAAATTCCATGATGATAATGGACTAAATCTTTGAAACTACAAGCAAGCCTCCAATTAAATGCTTTCTTCTATAAGAGTTGCCTTGATCGTGGTGTCTCTTCACAGTAATAGAACAGTAATGAAGATGAACCCTAAAGACAGAAAACTTCTATAGCAGATAAATACATTCAGCAAAGTAGCAGAATCAGTAGCTTCTCCACATACAAACATCAAAACACACAGAGAAAGAAATCATAAACAATACCATTCTCAATAGACACATTGGAATAAATTCTTTATTAATTAATGTCTCAAAGAATAAATTCTTTATTAATGACTGATGTGATAGGGTACACACCACTGTGAAAAATCTACACAATGAAAACTTAAAAACACTGAACAAAGAAATTGATGAAGATTTCCAGAAGATGGAAAGTTCCCATGCTCATGGATTGCAGAATTATTATTGTGAAAATGGCCATTCAATCAAAGCAACCTATTGATTCAACACAATCTCTATCAAAATAGTCCATAACAGAAATCAAATACACAATTTAGAAATAAATAACATTATTTTACTGTCAATTTCATATAGGTAAATGACTTTTACATAATATGTTTATTGCAAGGTTTTTTTTTTATCTATAGATACCCTGTGCATGGTATTTAATCAGGATTTGCCTGTGGAGTCAGATCCCAATCCACCAACACTTTCCCATTAAATATTTTGGGAAATTAATCTGATAAATGATTTACTCTTAAACTATTTCTCACCTTCAGAAAGTGATTTCATTAAACCAAAACTTATTTCTGCCTTAGTTCTACTTATGGTGACAATGTTCTCTAGCATTTTGCAAGGATTAGATGATTATGTGACTCTGTATTATTCCTACAAAAATCCCACAACTCATTAAATTTAGCTTCATATTTTAAACCTAAACTCAAATGACACTTTTTCATAGTGATAGGATGGAATTAGTTTTTTCACAAAGCCAAGTCAAGGCTTTAATTAATTGAGACAATTTAAAATTCTGGAAGAATATTTCATTTGTTTGTGCAATGTATACTAGAATGGCTGAAGGCATATATTTAAACTTTAATGTACCCTATCAACATTTTCTCCAGTGTTTCTGCAATAAAGCAGTCTTTCATTGTTAGTGGGAATAGATTTTCATAGTGTGTTCCTACCATTCAAAGTTCAAGCTACTACCAGTGTGTGATGATCGCAGAGTTGGGAATTAATATCCAATAGCACATGGTGGCATAGTCCAAATAGAGCAAAACTGTTCACTGTCATGCTGTGAGTACCTTGGTTTTCATTAAGTTATAAATTTTAATTTACAGAGTTCTAGACCTTGACCCCAGCATTGCCATGAATCCCACCACTTTCCTATCTACCTGACTGTGGATGCTCTGCTGTTTTACACCTGTGACAAATGATATATCAAACTCTTGATTCAGGTAAAAAAGATGGAATATCAAACACTGCTCATGTTTCTTGAGTAAATTCTTATTCTGACTGCCCATTCCAGCCAGAATGCATCCAGCTAGTAAGGAGCCATCTGGTATGTTTAAGGAAGAATATTAAGATAAAAATCAAGCGGTGTTTGCCAGAGTTGACTGTGGTCAGCACCCCGATGTAGCTCAGAGATACAGGGTAAACCAAGCCTCAAACTGTTTTGAAATGAAATGATGGCGAAGAGAGAATGCCTAGCCGGAAAGCAGTGAAAGCTCCAGCAGTTCACATCAAGGAACAGAAAAGAGAACTTGAAGAACTTCAAAATGTAGAAGACACCTCTGCTCTCAATCACGGTAAGGGAAACTGTCGGAGACTTTGAGCAAAAGCATTCAGACAATTACAGAGGTTTAGAAAGGGTGGCCACTAGACCTTCCTTTCTGTATTTGGAGGTATTTGAAGGATACAGTATAGACAACATAATGTACAAACCATAAGGGCGTTCTGTTGCAGATGAGATGTACTCAGGATCTCTGACAAATTTTGACCTAAATAACGACTAGATCCAAGATGAATGTGCCCTCCTCATCTGAGAAATAACATCTGGAAACAGAGAGCAATCAAAGGGACTACGTCTCACAGGTTCCTCTCTCCCCTTGAAATTAGGTACAAAAAGTTTAGAAATATTTCATACTGAAGTAGCTCAGCAGCTAATAAGTGGGAAGAATCACAATAAACTTTTCACATGAAAACTGTGACAAATTTGGACATTCTCTTCTGCATATACAGAAACTCATTGCATTGCTTTGTCATGGCCAATGACAGCATTGGGCATATGTGTGTTTTGGGAGACTTTAAAGTGATTTTAATTCCTGGGAATCTCAGGCAACTGGAATGGCTTACATTCTGGGGAACTGCACAGAGGAATCCATCGTGTACCTGATCCAACTGATACAGTGCCAGAAGAGCGAGACCCAGGTGGAGCAAGGAGCCTTCCAGAAAGCTCCTTCCAAAAATGAACGCTCAGCAAATACAGCGCAGCTTATTGAGAGAACAAGATGAGCTTTTAAGAACTTGAAAAACAAATTGAATTCAAGCCTTTCAAACAGCAACCATGGTTTATATGATAGAAATAGTTAACCTATATTTTCATAATTCCACACACATCTTTACTTGAATAAACTAACAAGACTGGGGCTTTAAAAATTAACTTACAATATTGATCCGACTTAACCACAAGCTGGCAAAATCCCTGAGATTTGGCTCCCAGCAGCCAGTGTGAGCCAGCTCCCATCACCTCCCTGGCAATGCCCAGCTCGGCAGTCTTCAGGAGGTTTTTAAAAAAGAGGTATTAATTCAAAAGTTGTATCTAATATTGATGCATTTGTGTGTGTGTGTGTGTGTGTGTGTGAGAGAGAGAGAGAGAGAGAGAGAGAGAGAGAGAGAGAGAGAGAGAGAGAGGAGAGAGAGGGGGGGGGGGGGGGAGATACTGTTTCTGCTAGCGTCTGGTTATCTTGGCTAAGATCTTTCTTTTTGCCCCTGAAGCAAGTGTGTTTCATAAAAACCTTACTGGCTGCTCTGGGAAGTCTGAACGTGGTTATAGTTAGTTACTGATTGCCCAGGATCCAGAGGGAAAGAGACAGTTCATTGGCTGTTAAGGTTCAGACCTCTCGATTCTGCAGTTTGGTCAACCAGCAGGGACACATTCCTCTAAGAACCACCACTTCTTCCTGTAAGACCTCACTGCAAGATGCAGGTAAGTAAAAAATAGGAATTGGACATTAGACAGTTTCAGACAACTCAGGTTTCTAATTCTACTATCAATATGAAAAAGTTCTCAGCACTTGTGATCCTACTAACTACTCTTTCTCAGGCTAAAAGTGTCTGCAAAGTTTATTTCTGTACAGTATTTTCTGAGTGCTTTAAAAGGTGGCTAAAATTTAAAGCGTAAAGCCTAAAATTAATAGTTGTAGTGAAGAAAATTAAAATGTAAAAAATATATTCTCAGCTTTGGAATTTCCACTGAGAAAAGTAGGAAAAGCTCAAAAAATCTTGAGCTGTGTAGCTCATCAGTTTCCAAAGAATTCAATTTTCTCTTTTCACTTGAAAGCTGCCTTTTCATTTTAAAAGACAGAAACAGTACAGGGTCCTTCATAAACTAATAGTTCCAGCAAGTTCAATAAAGCATGTACTAGTTAAAGTTGATGTGTCTAGCTCTTCTGGTAATATGTTTTAGATGGAGACAGACCCATTCTTTAGAGAATCTTACTACCTGACAGCTTATTTTCCATGTGTGATAATCTAGTATACATGCAGCATTCAACTTTACCTTAACTGAAGCTTTGCTTGCCAAAATAGTAATGTCATCATTTCTGGATCAGGGTTAATCGACCAAGGCTCCTTGTCCAGCTTTAAGGAAAACAGTCAAGGACTTCTGGGAAATTTTTATAGAAACTAAGAAATCTCATACTTTTTTTAACTGCTGACAATGGAAACCAGGGCTTCTTCACACATGGTAGGCAAGCATTCTACTGTCTGTCTAAGAACTATCTCATTCTTACTTTAAAACGTTTCTCATTGCTCAGTCCACACAGTATTGTGTGTGCGTGCGTGCGTGTGTGTGTGTGTGTGTGTGTGTGTGTGTGCGCGCGCGCGTGCGTGTGATATCAGACCTGACCACTTGCTATTGGATGATTTGATTGCTCAGCTCTTCCCTGGGAAGACTCTCTTCCACTCTCAGCGTTCCTCGGTTGCCTGTAGTTCTTTGTCTAAGGCTGGGGTCTCATGAGCTGTCCCCCTTCCGTGTTAGCACGTCTATCAGTGTGTTGTTATTGCTCAGGTCTTGCTTAAGCAGTCATGTTCGTGAGACGTCGTGAGTGCAGCTTCTCTGATATTTCTAGGAGACACAATCTCACAGCACACTTTCTGTTCCTTTGGCTCTTACAATCTTCCTGCCCCCACTTTTGCAATGATTCCTGAAATGAGCAAGTTGTATTTATATATTTAGCAGAAAGTGTGTGTGTGTGTGTGTGTGATTCACGTGAAAGGGTGTGTGTGTGTGTGTGTGTGTGTGTGTGTGTGTGTGTGTGTGTTTCACGTGAAAGGTGTGTGTACCACAGTCTACGTAGGGCAGTCAAGGCACAACTTTGTCAAGTTCTTTTTATCTTTGTATGGGTTCCATAAATTGAACTCAGATCAACAGTCTTGACCAGCAAACACCTTCACCTACAGAGCCATCTCCCTGGCCCATTCCCCAATCCTTAATCTGAGGGAACAGAAAATTCATAGGAAGAAGAGCGAACAGTGTGAGCATGAGATAAGAATGAAATACCTCAGTTGCTTTGTTAGTGCGGTGGATGAGAGAGCAGGTCGCAGGACCTCAGTTTTTTCAGTTTGGTGAGAATAATCTAATACTCTGACATAGGGGCATCTGTCACCTGCCACTGTGGGTTTTGTTTCATGCTAATGAAACCACTAGCTCACCCATCCTGGCTACTCCAGGCAAGTAAAGTGAACTTGCTTTCACCGAGATCCAGGGAAGACAACATACATGAACATGTTCCTATACTGCCCAACAAAGGAGTCACTGGTTAACAATGCTATTTAAATTAAAACTTTTGTTCCTTGCATCATGTTTACTAGCACACGTGGTTAGTGTTTTCATTATGGCAGAAAATTCTATTGAATGGCTATGGCAATGATGCGTCATCCCTATAATGTTCTGGGAAGCCAGTAGGCACTGCACACATAAACCCTAAACCTCTGGTGGTGGATTTTCCCATCCTGTGAACAAAATTACATGACTGATTGGGCTCTGTTCTTGGCAATGAGAAAAATTCATCTTCTATTCACTAATACAACTACTGTTCACATCCTTTCCCAAGAATCTTACAAGGGGGTGGAGGCTGGTATTAATTGCTTGTGTTATTATAGAATATTCATTCCCACTCAACTTGGAGATCTGAATTCTTCCATAACATCATAATGGGTGTTTTCTTTCTTTCATCCTCTGCCTCTTTTATTTTATTTTTTTTAGTGTGTGTGGCAATCAAACCAGGACCTTGTGTTCACTATCCAAGTGCGCTAACACAGTCTTATATCCCTGCCCCAGGTAGAAGTCTTTAGATAACAAGTTGACTCATCTGGATTACAACTAGAAGAAAGTTGAGCCCTTAACCTGGCAAATGCATTGCTCCTTTCTTCCCGGTACATTAGACCTTTGATTGGGTCAACTGCAGGAAATGGTGAAACACCTGTGGTTGCCTGGCAACACAATTCCTTTCACCTTTATCTGAATGAGGAAGTTCTGCCTGAATGCCATTTAATGTTTAAGTTAACCTTTCTTTAGGGACTGGGTGTATCCATTACCTTTCGTCTTGAAAACACGTGCTAAGATGGGCTGCTGAGGGAATATCAAAAAAGAATAGAATCCTCTCTGTGTTGGTTAGCTTTCCATCACTGTAACAAAATACCTAAGACAAACAACTACGAAGAAGAAAGGTCTATTTTGGCTCACAGCTAGTAGTCTCCTAGCCACATTGCTTTTTTGGCTAATAATGAGACACAACATCATAGTGAGGAGTGTGTTGTGAAGCAAACATCCTGGAGGACTAGGGAGACCAACAGAGAAAGTGGGGGAGGGGCAGGGTCTAATACCTTCTTCAGTGATGTACTATCCTTCCTCTCAGTTTCATCTCTCAAATGTCCCCCCACCCGCCACCTATTTGGTAGCACTGCAGGCTGGAGATCAAACTTTTAACAAATGGCCTTTGGAGGCAAAGCCAAACAATGTCAGGGCTTCTACTGGAAAGGGCAAAATACTTATATTCTGCTAATTCATCCCTTCAGGAGTATGGGCCTCTTCTTGGACTCTCTCTTTTTAAAATCCATGAAACACTGTGATTAGAGTAGATGATCACAAAAGTTTCTGTGGTCCTCAAAATAACTGATTTTCTTCTAGCTTTAAAATTGCAACAACTCTCTTTAGCCTCTGTTTGGCCCTCAGTCAGGATGACAGGCCTGAGTAACTACCTGCAGCCTTTCTGTAAGACTTAGTGTGTTCTTAAGACAAATGACAGTATTCTGGCTCCCTGGAGAAAGCCCTCTTCTGTATACATCCACAGCTTGGTGCTCTGTTGCTGACTTTCTTTACATGACTTGTGGATGGCAGTGTCCGTATCTAGGACTCACGGTTTGGACGTATAGAGTTATGAATGTGATCTTATTCCTCTGTGGAATTTATTTGATTCAAAATTAAAAGGAGACAGAGAGGGGTGGGCTATCATCTTTCCATAGGTTCCTCTTCAGGATAAAGTAAGTCTTCTGTTTACTATTTGGTCATTGATCTTGCCAAGGCAGACATGAGGATTTTTGGAGAAGTTTTTTCCTGTCTCTAAGGTTTTTTTTCTGTGTTGCCCCTTCTGTCCTAATACCCTGGGAAGCTCTGCCATAGGGAAAAAATAAGCATGGCTCAGTGTCTTTACAGTCTGTTTGTATTTTAAAACACTTAGGCTTTAAACTTATATTGGGAGTCAAAATCTGGTAGGCAACCTTGCTCAGTCTACAAAACATAAGTACATCTCCTTTTGAAGGTGCTGTGCTTTAGGTACAAAGTCACTAGGAAGCATCGAGCACGACACTCAGCACAGGCCAAGAATGTGAGGAAGTTGCTTTTCATTCTGTCGGTTAGCATTTCTGGCATCATCTAGCCAGCCCCAGGGTCCTACGGCCGCCATGAAAGAAAATCACCCTTCAGTTTTGCAATGGTGATACTGAGGCTTTACCCTTCCATGAATTGTGTAGGTTCTGTAACACTCAGGCTATGAATAAAAGGGTTTGTTTTGCATGTATAAACATTTAAAGGACAGCCTGGCATGCGGCCTTGTCATTCTGCATATGTTCTGGCAGAGTATCACGGTCTCACGGTGTTCCTTTTGCACATCTTATTGACCAGTGGACAGATTCTGAAGGAGGCATTTTAATCACAGGCTCTTGGCCTGGGGAGGTCACCATTCCTTAGGGTGACTCATCCATCACAACTTTAGCACATCATTTGCTAAAGGCATGCTTCCTAGTCTTAAGCTTCCAGTGGTTTGTTGTGTTTTGCTAAACTGTTCTATTACCAATAAAAACTCGAGAATTAGATATTGGAGTAAAAACCTTATAGAGCAAAAACCAGCTGACCTTCCCTTTCTTACTGGAGACCAGCCAGCACCTCATCTCTCCAAGTTCTTCCCTTCTCTTTCCTGTCCGGCTTCCCTATCTGTATTCCTGGCTTCTCTGTGGCTAATTGTGGTCAGTTAGTCACTGGCTCTGTCCCCTGATTCAAAGTTAACTTTATTAACACAGTCTAGGAGTCTGGCAGTGTGATCAAATATCCCACAACAGTGGTTTGCAAACTGTAGTCAAATTTCTAAATGGTCTTATTAATTAAAAAAAAGGAGCCAAATATAGGGGTAAAAGCCTTAGAGAGATCAAGGAAATAGGGAAAGCCACTAGCCAACCTCACCTCACCAACTCTGTAGCTTTCAAATGTGAGTTACTTCCTGTCTTACCTACGCCTTTATTGCCTTGCTGTTCTGCCCTCTCATTGGCTATCTTAGCCCAGCTAACTCACTTCCTTGTCACTGTCTGTCTGTACAGACCTCCAGGTCTCTATGGTTGGTATTGGGATTAAAGGCGTGTGTCACCATGCTTGACTCTGTTTCCTAGTATTGCCTTGAACACACAGAGACCCTGCCTGCTAAGTGATCGGATTAAGGGCATATGCTGCCTAGCTTTTTGTTTACTTAAAATGGCTGGCCTTTTCCCCTGATCTCCAGGCAAGCTTTATTATAGCATAAATAAAATATCACCACATTTCAGCACAAATAAAATGTCACCACAGCAAACTGCTGCCTGAGGGCCACATCTGGCCTGCCTCTTTTTGGATACATCTAAAAGCTAAGGATGATATTTACATCTTAAATGACAGGAGGAAAATTGTTCTGATATTCAACAATTGTATTAAATTCAACTTTGCGATTATGAATCAAGTGGTACTGGAATACAGCCACACTGTCAACTTATGCTCTGTCCTCAGATACTACTGGGTTATGAGAGCCAAGAAGTCGCTACTGGGAGCGTGTGATGGGAAAATATTTCCTATCTGGACATTTTCTTCCTGGGGCAGAGTCAGAGCACCTAGCGCCATAGCCCAGCTCTGAGTTCATTTCCTCCTTTTCTTTCGTTGACTTCCATCAGCTCGTTTCTCAGTTGTATAACAAAAGCACCTATCTCCTAGGATTTTATGAGGACAACACAGGTAGGTAAAATGCGTTGAAGGCCAGGCACTCGTTAATTACTCTCTTTATGTATACTTATTTTGGTTGGCAGTATTAGTTGCCACATTTTTTTTCCTGAACCCCAAGCAGTAGGGGCTTATTAATTTGTTGGCAATCATTGTAAGATTTTCGTTTACGGTCTTCCATTGATAGTCACTTCTGAAGGGAGAGTAAGAGTCTAATGCCTCCTAATGTAACAATTAGCGAGGTCACGTGTCCATAACATGAACCCTGCGTTGGTTATAAACATTTT
>CABHPH010122927.1:0-10526 GCA_902168325.1 Peromyscus nudipes
AGAGGAGCTAGGAATGTTTTCCCCTGCAGGTTCCCCAGGAAGCTGCTCTTCCTAGATCACCACCGCCAATCTCTCGGCTCTAGTAAGAGGATGCCGCTGTTGTTTTAAGCCACCTAGTGGTGGTAATGGGTTAAAGCAGTCTTGGGAAACCACCCAGGGGCTGGGCACTGGCTGACTGGATCCCAGACAACCAGACCTCCCACTGTGTTCTCCTTCCTCCTCTTCCCCACTGCAGACCACGCTTCTCTGTCTCAGTGACAAACACTCTTGGTAGCCATTTCCTGTTCCTTGCTGCAACTAGCCCAGGGTAGCCTCTCCCCTCTTCACTTCCGAGGTCTAAAATTGGATTGGGTCAAATCCACTTGGACATGCCTGCTCCCTTTCACCTATGATTATTTTAGTACTAGCCAGTGACACTTGAAACTGTGTCTCCTGAAGCTTCTGTGAAAGAGAAGTAGTGTGTGTGTGTGTGGGTGAGTGGGGTGCCCATGGAGGCCAGAAGGGTGCTGGATCCTCAGGAACAGGAGTTACAGATGGTTGTGAGATACTGGACATGTATGCTGGGAACCAAACTTGGGTCTCTGGAAGAGCAACCAGTGCTCTTTAACTGCTGAGCCATCCTCTCCAGGCCAATATTTTCTAAGAGAAAGGCCAAGAAAGGGGTGTGTCTCAGCGATAGATACTCCCTAGCAAGCAGGAGGCCCTGGGTTTGATCTCCTACCCACAGGGAAGGCAGACATCTGAGTGCTTGGTTGCCTAATGGCTCCACTGCAGCCTCATGGCAGACACTGAACGAAGTACCGTGTGCATCCCATCTCTCACCGGTAATGAGAATACATGTACATCTTGCAGTCAATGTTCATATAGGTTCTGGGGATAGGAACGGCGCAGGTTAATAGAATCTGAGGAAAACGTATGAATCATTGGGGAGAAAGGAAGAGAAGTCGCTCTGATGCCGCCGGAATTCTGAGGCTTTGAAATGTCAGAATGAGTCATCGCTGGTCATGTTTTATAAGTTAAGAAGCAATTCTATTGTGTATTATTCACAGGGTGCATGATTACTTCACGGGGGTGGACAGGAACAATCTACTGCCGTTTGACAGACTGGTTGCTGAACGAGAGAAGAAAGCCATTAAACAAAACACAGCAAACAGTGGGTACCTCTTCCCCTCCGAGCACCATCGGGTTTCTGCAGGCTCATTTGCACTGAGGGAGGCAAGAGAACCATCTGTTACCCTTTGAATACCTGCTCAAATGTGTTCCCTAAGGCGTGGGGAGCTTGGTCCTTCAGTTGGTACGACATTTAAGAGGTGGTGTCAAGTAGATGGCAGGTAGGCCACCGAAGGCACTGCCCTCAGAAAGGATGAGCACTGTTGTTGAACAAGGAGTTAGTTCCTGCAGGAGTGGGTGTCAGGAGCAAGCCTGACCTCTGCAGCACTCTGGCTTCCTGTATCACCACGTGATTGCTCTGGCAGGTGATCACACCATCATGAGCTCATCTGTCGTGGGTCCTTCACAAAGCCCTTGAACCTCTAAAACCATGAGCTAAGTAGGACTCCTGGATTTATAAAGTTACCAGGCTCAGACACCTTTTCAAAGTCAAAGAAAATGGGCCAATGCGGTATCCTTCCAGAACACAAAGGCTTAGCCACTACCACTAAAATCAGCCAAGTCCACAGAGCACACACATACCCTGAGCATACCCTGAGCACCAAGAACTGGAGCTAGGGATGGATAGAGTCTGTTCCAGAAAGTCATAAAGAATAGAACAGGTATAAATCAGGAGACTTTGACTTTGGTAGAAAAATTGTAACCACATCAGTTGCGAAAATCCATTGTTCTTTTGTATCAGCAAAGCTGTGGAGCTTCCTCCTCCCGGGCCCTGCTGACGGCAAAGTGGTGGTAGTGAACAGGAAGTGATCTTTTTTTGTCCTTTGACCACATTACCAGGTTACCTTGTTACCTTTACCAGTTTAGCCTCAGAGCTGACCGAGTCCATCCTGGGGTCTCAATGTAAGTCTCAATACAGGAGGTTGGAATCCTGCCCTCTATTCCTTCCCTGTCGTCTGCCACCACACACAGCAGATCTTTCTTTCCTTAAGTGATTATTTAATTTTGTGTGCATGAACTTTTTGCCTGCATGTATGTGCATCATGTGCATGCCTGGTTTCTGTGGAGGTCAGAACCCCTGGACCTGGGCTTTGGGATGGTTGTATGAGCCTTCATGTGGATTCTGGGACTCAAACCCGAGTCCTCTGCAAGAGCAGCAAGTGCTCTAACCCACTGAGCTGCCTCTCCAGCCCAGTCTCACTTCCTTAAAGGTAAGATCATGTCCATCACTCTTATCAAAGGCAGAGAGAGGCCAGGTGTGGTGGCGCACGCCTTTAATCCCAGCACTCAGGAGGCAGAGGCAGGTGGATCAGCCTGGTCTACACTGTGGGCTCCAAGATAAGGAAGGATAAAAAAAAGAGCCCCAAACTGGGGGGGGGGGGGGAAAGCTGTGGGGAAGCGGCAAAGACAAATTAAGTCACACATTCTCTAACTTTTCCTACTTGAGACTCACACTGGCTTCCTTGCCTGGATTTGGAAACTGCTCTTCCCACTTTGTCATGTCCACACTGTGCCTTTTGTGAATTCCAACATAGCAAGCAACAAGTCACACTCTTGGTCTTCTGTTGGGAACCTGAGTAGGCCCAACTCCTCTAAGTGGAAGTGGCCTACTGTGTGTATGTTCGCAGGCCCATGCTTAGCTACCGTTGGCAGGCGGCCCCACTACTCTGCACATAGTGGGCCAGTTCTGGCTCTAGACTCATGTACTGGACCTGAAATAGAGCCAGCAGCTATGGATAGCTCCAACTAGAAAACCTGCTGTTTTGACAATAGTCTCTTTCTCTTCATGTTTCCAAATTGTATTCTATTTACTTAAGCATAGGCGTTTATTTTATTTTTATTTATTAATTTTGGTTTTTCGAGACAGGGTTTCTCTGTGTAGCCTTGCCTGTCCTGGAACTCTCTCTATAGACCAGGCTGGCCTTGAACTCACAGAGATCCTCCTGCTTCTGGCTCCCGAATGCTGGGTGCTTATTTTTATTTTCTCAAAAATTCAAGCATCTAAATTCCATATGCACCTAATTCTGCCATTTCTTATCACTGATGACTCATTTGTGATGCCCAATCTTGTGTGTGTGTGCTGTGGTTTGTGTGTGTGAGTGTATGTGTGAATGTGTGTTGTGATGTGATGTGATGTGATGTGATGTGTGTGTGTGTGTGTGTGTGTGTGTGTGTGTGTGTGTTGGTGTTTTTCTAAGCTGTAAGCTCCTGGTTTTTGGAGATCTGTCTCTTTAAAATTTTTCAGGAATGGTTTGATAGTGTTGTGTTTGCTTCAGCCAGTGTCTGGGGCCTGTCCAGTCTGGCAGTACTTTACTATAAATGCTCAGCTCTGGGTATCTCGGACCTCAGGTGTGTCGTGTGTGTGTGTGTGTGTGTGTGTGTGTGTGTGTGTGTGTGCCCTGCTCTAATTTGGAACAGGCATTTCTGGTTATCTTCATTTTTTGTTTGTCTGTTTATTTATTTTATTTTGAGACAGAGTTTCACTATGTAGCCCTGGTGGCCTGGAACTCTAGGTAGACCAGGCTGGCCTCAGACTCACAGAGCTCTTCCTACCTTCCCTTCCCAAGTGCTAGGGTTAAAAGTATGCACCTCCATACCCAGTACTAGTTCTGAATTTTAGGAGATGTTTCTTCCTTCTCTGCCCAGAGATAGGGATAAGACAAACCAGGTTTTCTTTTGCCTATTTTGTGTCTTTTCTGAGCCTGCTGTCACGATCCTGCCCTCCACCGTAAGCCTTTCGTAACCCACATGGGAATCCTCCCTGACTCCACTGTGTCCACGGTCTCTTGTGCACTCGGCCTTTGTTTGTGTCATATGATTTACACCCCCCTCCCATTACTTTCTTTATAGCTAAGTTGCTAACTTAAAAGACACTTTTCTTTCTTACTCTTTTTGTTTGTTTGTTTTTGTTTTTTGTTTTTCAAGACAGGGTTTCTCTGTGTAGCTTTGCACCTTTCCTGGAACTCACTTGGTAGCCCAGGCTGGCCTCGAACTCACCACCACCTGGCTTCTTTCTTACTTTTTAACCTACCTTTCGGCAATTCTGTAGTGGGAAGGTTCCAAGAAACTTACTTGCCCTGTTGTTAGAATAGGAAGTTAAAAGTACTGTTTTATGCCTATATAGCTTGTATCCTGCTGTCTTGCCAAATTTTATCATTAATTCTGCTGTTTTATACTAAAATTTTTGTATTTTCTAGGTGTTTAGTCTATAATTATGTACTTTCTTTTCGTTCTTGCTAGAATTTCCAGAAATTTGATAACTAGAAATTTGATAACTACATGGACTATCGTGCTTATTTTTTTGTTTAAATTAAATAGATTTGGTAATTTTTCTCTTTAGAAAATTTTTCTTTTTAAAGAAATAACCTGGGGCTGGAGAGATGACTCAGAGGTTAAGAGCACAGGTTGTTCTTCCAGAGATCCTGAGTTCATTTCCCAGCACCCACATGGTGGCTCACAACCATCTGTAATGAGATCTGGCACCCTCTTCTGTGTACATAATTAATAAATAAATCTTTAAAAAATAACCTTTATTAATTTAATAAATTTCCTAATAGGCCTATTTTATTTCATTTATTTGTTTTTTGAGACAGGGTTTCTCTGTGTTGCCCTGGCTGTCCTGGAACTTGCTCTGTAGACCAGGCTGGCCTCGAACTCACAGTTTGCCTGCCTGTGCCTCCCGAGAGCTGAGATTAAACGCGTGTGCTTCCACCACCTGGCCCAGGCCTATTTTATTTAACATTACTCTTTTCTTACTAAATTAAAAAAAATCATTTTTATTTTATATGCGTGTCTTGCCTGCTTGTGCGGCTATGGACCACACGTGTGCAGTACCCATGGTGGACAGAAGAGGGCATCAGATCCCCTGGAACTGAACTGGCCTTAAGGACGGTTGAGAGCGGCCCTGTGGGTGCTGGGAATGGAACTCGAACCCTTTCCAAGAGCAGTCAATGCTCTTACCCACTGAGCCCTCTCTCCAGCCCCCTAAAGTTACATTTTTTAGTTAGACTATAGTTGTTGAAACTCATCCTGGCAGCCGGGATCTGGGGTGGTGGTGTCTATGGCTCCTGTTTCCACGGAGGGATCTGTAGATGCCCAGGGTCTAGTCACCCGCCTGGGACCACGTGGATGCCTGGGGGCCACGCTGCCACTGGGGCCATGCTGTGGGTGGCCTGAGCTCCCACAGAAGCCATGATGGCATCTCGGCCTGAGCTGCTGCCGAAGGCCATGATGTCTGAGTCCATAGGCCCGCTGGAGGTGGAGTCTGTGGTGATGTCCATGACCTGTGTTAGCATGGGGGTCATTGGAACCATGCAGTGCTGGTCCAGCCTGCCCTTCACTGGCCCTGGAATGGCTGGCTCCGCCCCTCGCTGGATACTCAGCAGGCAAGCTGGCTCTACCCCCTCAGGAGAAAGTTCATCCCGGCACTCGGGAAAGATGGCTCCATCCCTCACCACAGGCGTGCACCTCCACCTGGGCAGCACACTAGAGCTGACCCTGTTGTTGGGGGATGCAGGTGAGCCTGCCCTGAGGGCAAGAGTTGACTCCACCCACCATCGCCTGCCATGTGATGGTGTCAGTGAAGGAAAGATGCCCTCCCCCTCCACCCCTTGCTACCTGTGGCCTGCTCAAGAGCTGGCCCCAGGGTCACGAGAGGGAGAGAACTAACCCTGCCCCACACCAGTTGCAGCACACAGGAGACTGGGCCCTGTACCCTACCTGGGCAGCACACTAGAGCTGATTCTGTTGTGTGTGTGTGTGTGTGTGTGTGTGTGTGTGTGTGTGTGCGCGCGCGCGCGCGCGCGTGTGTGTGCACACGTGTGCAAGTGAGCCAACCTTGAGGGCATGAGAGCAGCAGAACTGAGGCCTCCTCCACCCCCCATATTCTCCCTACAGCAATCAGGAGAGAGGGCCCTGCACCTAGCCTGGGCAAAACAGTAGAGCTCGTGCTGGTGATGTGAGTGTGGAAGAGCCAGATCTGAGGACCTGAGAGCAGGAAAACTGGCCCCATCCTTGCTACAAGCTGCATTGGGTGAGCTAGCTGAGGCGGTGCTGGAGAGCTCACCTGGGTAATGATGATGAGGGAAAGCAGGCAGGCTGACTAACCCAGCTACCACACAGGCCCAGAACCAGGCCTATGAGTGGGCCCACCCCAACATCCACCTCATCTATGAACTGTTGGAGCATGTGAAGGGGATGAACCTACAGATCCAAAACGGCAGGATCTCCATGACACAGGACAGCAACAGGATAGCCAAGAGGAGCCCCGGTGAGAGCAGAAACCAGAGGCTTCGAGCCAGACCAAGGACTCAAGGCAATGAACACGTGCAAGTGAAGATGAATGCACTACAGGGTGAACTGTTTGACTCAACAGGCCACACCACAGCTTCCAGGACAAGGTTCTTCTCTCCCTTTTTCTCTTTTTTCTTTTGTTTCTTTGTTTTGTTTTTGGTTTTTCTTTTAAATTTGGTTTTGACTTGAGCAGGGGTGGGGGTGTACAAGGGCAGAGGGTGAATGCAAGGGGACAGGGAGATAAGTGAGATTGGAATGCATGATGTGAAATCCACAAAGAATCAATAAAAATTGTTTTTGCTTTTCTTTTGTTTTGTTTTTCAAGACAGGGTTTCTCTGTGTAGCTCTGGCTGTCCTGGAACTCACTCTGTAGCCCAGGCTGGCCTCGAACTCACAGAGATCCACCTGCCTCTGCCTCCCAGGCACTGGGATTAAAGGCATGCGCCACCAACACCCGGCTAGAATCAATAAAAATTAAAAACAAACGAACAAGGTGTTGTTCCACCTTTGAGATACTATAACAAAATACCGTAGACAGATAATAGTTTATAAATGATAGAAAGGTGTTGATCACCAATCTGGAGGCTGAAAAGCCGGCAGATTCAGTGTTTCATGAGAGCCATCTCTCTGCTTCACAGATGGTGCCTTCTAGCTGAGGACTCACATGGCAGGAGGCATCACAAGCTCCCAGACCTTTTACAAAGACACTAATCTCATTCACCAGGGCTTTGCTTAATTGCTTCCTAAAGGTCCCCCTGCTCGGATGCTATTGCGCTGGAGATCAGATCTCAACATATGGATTTTGGAGGGATCTAGACATTCAGACCATAGAACTTAACCATCATTTTTTCATGGATTAGGGAATCGTTACACAGTAAGAGTAAGTACTTCCTCTCATTCATATGGCCGCTAAGCAGCTAAGGCAGAGCTAGAAGCCAGCTGGCCTCCTTTCTGGATTCATATTCTAACCACATTCGACAGGACCTCTTGAGACTGCGTGTATTAAAACACTCATATTCCATGTTGAATACAACATTTTTACTGCCAACGCATTTTCTGTGGCACCCAGAGCCTCATGCACATTAAACAGGTACTGTACTGCCAAGCTGTCCCTCTGGGCCTTTTACTTTTCTTTGTTTGTGACAGGGTCTCAATGTGCAGCCCTGGCTGGCCTGGAGTTCAGGATGTAGACCACACTGTCATCCAATTACAATCTCCAGAGTGCTGGGATTAAAGGCATGTACTATCATGCCTGGCTCTTTTTACCTTTTATTTGGGGACAAGGGCTTACTAAATTGCCCAGGCTGGCCTTGAGCTCACTCTGTAGCCCAGGCAAGTCTTACATGTTCAATTTCCCTGCCTTGGGCTCTCAAGCAAATAGGCTTATCAGCCTACACTGCCAGGCTCAGTGGCTGTTAAGTTTTTGAAAGGACATATTTTATTTAAAAAACACGTTTGTCTACAAAGAGCTCACTGAGTCTGGTGTTGACTGAGTTCTCATCAATCATTACGGATCATAATGAAACAGTCTTGGGCAGTGAGAAAAGTGTGGAGGGGCCCCCAAACAGCTTGACCACACAGCAGCCATGACAGGCTTAGGGGCCTAGACACAGCTTCTGTGACAGGCTTACTGGTAGGCAACACCCAGATCCAGGAAAAGCCTTAAGCTGATACCACCCAGGGATCCACCCAGGGGTGAGCAAGTACCTGACATCCCCAACATTCTAACCATTAGATAAGATGGCCAGACGTCCTTGAGTCTAGCACACACCTATTTTTTGTTTTACAGATACCCCTAGACAATTGTCAGCCAATCAGGGTCCTGGACCCTGGAAATCCCCTCACCCCAACCTCTGCTATGATAAAAACTCTGCACCACCTGAGCTCAGGGCTCTCTGCTCTCACCACTGTGTGGGACAGAAAGAGGGACCAAGCTCTGGAGCTTGAAATAAAGGCTGTTTGCTTTTACATTCGGGATTCGGTCTCCGTGGTGGTCTTTTGGGGGTCCTTGAGATCTGGTCATAACAAAAAGAAAATCAGCTTTCAAGTTGTTTTCCAGTATAGACACTTTAGGAACACATAATCGAACAAAGGGTTGACTGGTTACTGTTATGTTTTGTAGACATGTATCTAAGCATTCATTATTTGAGAACTTTCCTTTCCGTATTTTAGAGTCCATAAAGGTGTCCACCACTCAAGCATTTATGTAAACACTGGAGAAAGGTTAGCTCTAAGCCCTGCTTACCCAAGGGACAAGTCACCTCTGCCTAAGGACAACAAGGAAATAAACTCAGAAACTACAAACCTCCCAAGAGCCACCAAGAAGCCAGGAGAGGTGGCACCCACTTGTGGGTTCCAGCTGCTCATGAGGTTGAGGATCATTTGAGCCCAGGAGTTTGGGTCAGCTTGGGCAATACAGTGAGACCTTCCCTCCAAAATGACGAAGGAATGGAAGAGGAGGAGGAGGATGAAGAGAGAGAGAGAGAGAAAGAGAGAGAGGTGGGGGGGAGAAGAAAAGAAAGGATAGCTAGCAGACTTTATCCATTGTGGCGTTCAGTATAGACTCTCAGCGCTCTGAGCACTCACTGGCCCCAGTCCTAAAACATCTACTAGAAGGCCTTTGGCACCAACTTCTTATCTCCCAAATCCCTGGATCCAGTGAGGTGTAAGCGCATCACCTATAAAACAGAACGTCTCCAGTTGCCCAGTGCCTTGCCTCACCTCACCTCCAGGTAAGATCATGACACCACCCTCACAAATACATTTTGAATGAGGGCCAGTGTCCTTGCAAATGACTCTATGGATCAAGGAAAAAGACGCACCGATGAGAGTTTGAAATTCAGTTACATAAAGCTTGGTAAAGCTATTTGTCTGGATATGCTAGAGAGGAGGACTCTCTAGGGAGAGGCTGCCAGGGTTTTTGAAAGGTTGAAAAACAGCAGGGCAGGAGAAAGCTTTCAGAGGAAATAACACTGGGTTGGACAAGGGCAAAGGAGATTTGTGGCAGATAAAAGGAACTCAGTTCAGAAGCAAGAGTTCTGGACAGGGAAAAGATTGCCCTGTGGATAAACAAGAAGAGGGTGTGACCGCCTCCAGGTCATGAAACCTGTGGATTGGGGACTTTCCCAGGCTTAGCCAATCCTCCAACTTCACCGGGGCAGCTGCCTCCATGAAGAAAGCAGGGCCCCCTGCTTCCTTGGTTCAGAAGAGCACCTTGGTCGGAGTGTTGCTCGGAGTATTGTTATTTCGAGCCTGGGGCTGACTGACCTCCTGCATGTTCTGGTTTGTTAGCGCCCACAGGCTGTCTAGTTTACATTCCCACAGCTGCAGGGAAACCTGTTATCCGACTCCCTGTCTCCTCCCTCTTCTGGCTTCTAGTCCCAGTTGACATGACTCAGCTAAGTAGAGATACCGGCCTGGCCAAGCCCCTGCACCTCAATGGGATTACCTAGGGTTTATGTAGACACATCCTCTAAGAGACCGAGTAAGTTATGTCCTGAGGTACCAGTTTGGGACTGAAAAGGTAGATAAATAGGCACAGAAAACTCAGTGGTAGCTGAAAAAACTGGACCCAAAAGAGAGAAAAATGACAGATCCACTCACAACCCCTTCTAGTCTGTCTGACTGCCCTTCACAGATCAAACAGAAGTACCACAGCCTGGGGCAGAGAGGACTGGGTGGAGACCTGGTGGGGAGGAAATTAGGATGAAATGAACTGGAAGGATGCCCGTATTAATAAGCAGTGAACCTACTGTGTGCCTGGGCTTGTGATGGGTCCCTAGAGCAGCACTGATAACCCTTGGTTAATAGTATTGACCTCCTTTCATAGATGCCTCGGAACTGCAGGAGTCAGGAACAATACTTTTCTTAGGTCACCAGGTCCCGGATGTCACAGTAAGACCCATGTATGCCATTCTCATGGTTCATTCCTTTCTGATTGAGACAATCTGCTTATGTTTGGACTAAAACAGTTAAAAGCCACTGTGAACGGCCTTGAATCTGGACTCTTTCTTTTTAGAAATCCCTCACCTCATTGTTTATTTATTTGTGTGTTATTTTTAAGACAAGGTCTTGCTATGTAGCCCAGGCTGGCCTTACTCCTTCTTTCTCAGCCTCCCGAGTCC
>CABHPH010122928.1:480-36721 GCA_902168325.1 Peromyscus nudipes
TTGGGCAAGAAACTGTTCTTGCCTGGACTGCTTGATCGACTGGACATACAGGACCCATAAAAAGGTGACCACTAAACTTTGCTTGACAAAATGGTCCTTCAGGTTCCCGCTTTGCAGAGGAAACTGCCAGACATTCTACGGGACACACACACAAAAAAAATGATTGAGAGACTCTAGGCCTGTGAGCTGAAAACAGATGCCCCAACTTTACAAGAGAACTTTGAATGACTGTCCAGGCTGTCAGCTGTCTCTTTCTACCCTGCAAGACTCCCGAAAGTTGCTTACATCTTCTCCATTTCTCAGGTAGTATTATATCCTTCTGAGGTCTTTGATGTGGTTGAAGACTAGATAGTTATAATTTCCTCAGTTATGATAAAAGATAAGTTAGATGTAAAACCTTAAACTCATAAATATAAGATAGATAGGATATCTTCTTTAATATTGTAACTGTAATTCTTGCTCGATAATTGTTTTGTTATATGTAATTTTACTATGTTAAAGTTAAAACCTTCCTTTTTGAAAAAAAAAAAAGGGCAAGTGCTGTGGATATCACTCTGTATCAATAAAGCGCTGATTGGCCGGTAGCCAGACAGGAAGTATAGGCGGGACTAACAGAGAGGAGAATTGAGGGAACAGGAAGGTACAGGGGAGACTGGCTGGAGCCGCAGGAGGAGAAAGAAGATGTAAAGCACTGGTAAGCCACGAGCCACGTGGCAAAGTAGAGATTAATAGAAATGGGCTAAATATAAGAGTAAGAGCTACACAATGATAGGCCTGAGCTAATGGCCAAGCAGTTTAAATAATGTAAGCGTCTGTGTGTTTATTTTATAAGTGGGCTCGGAGACTGGCGGGACTTGGGAGCTCGGAGACTGGCGGGACTTGGGAGCTGGAGAGAAGCTCGAGCAACAAAATATACCTTATGAAATTCTCGAGAATTCATATAAATAGTTTTTAAAGTCACTAATTAGATCCTGACATGAATTTGAGTATTGGAAACAATCTTAGTTTTGCAGCAGGTATAATCACTGCATGTGCCACATACTTCTTGTGATAAGCAGGTTCAATGTGCACTAATGGGACAGAGTGCATGAAAGCTGAATACTACCCATTAACTAGGTATTTACAACATGTGTGTGCCCTAGAAGGTGGCTTGACAAGCATAAAAGACATTATATTTTCCAAGATTAAGCTTTGGTTAAGTGTTTGAATTTCACAACCTTGTACAGGTGATAGCTCAGATACAGAATATAGCACAGAGTACTGTGTGTTAGAACCTTGGTCACAGGGTGGTGATTTGGGAAAATGATAGAATCTTCAGAAGGTGGGACCTCCTGGAGGTCTGTAGGTTACACAGGCTTCCTCACAGAGGGGGCTGTGGACCCCATCATTGTCTACTCCTTTTCCTCCTCCTCCCTTTTATTTTCACCCTTTCTTTTCCTCTCCTTACTCCTTTTTCCTCTTACTTGTCCTCTTCATTTCCCTTTTTATTTCCCCTCCTCCTGCTCCTCATCTTCCTCCCCTTCTTCCTCCTTTTTTGCCTTTCTCCTTTTCTTCCCCTGTAGTGGGTAGCCATTTGATCCCGAGAGAATGTTGGGCTTCTAAGACATTTCCATTTAGAAGTTTGTCTTCTTGGCACAAAATGGCCTACTGGGCAAAGAACTGCCCTTGCCTCAACTGCTGACAGTACGAATGCAATGCTGTCCTTTCTGGACAAGCAGGACACAAGGAAAGCGACCACTGTACTCTGCCAAGACAGGGTAAGATGGTCTTTCAGAATTCCTGCTTCTGAAAATGGTATGTCAGATACTCTAGGCCTGTAGCCAATTTGAATGCACCAACAATGCTGAGAAACATTAGGTGACTGTCCAGGCTTCCAGCTGTCTCGGTCTACTCTTGCAAGATTCCCGAATGTTGCTTGCATCCATATTCCATTTCTCAGGTACCATTATATTCCTTCTCAGGTCTTTGATGGGATTGAAGACTAGCAGTTATAGTTACAACTTAGCATATATATATATAATATCTTAGATAGAACATATTAAGTATTAGATTCAGGTTCTTTAGGATAGGACACCTTTTGGAATGATCTTTGTAACACACCATTTACCTACACTCTAGACTTCTCTGGATTTTAGTGTGTGTTTTTTTTGCTTGATATTGTTTGCATTGGTTGTAGTTCCATCTTATCTAGGTCATTATCCCTCATTACTCCTGGACAATATTTGATAACCATTCCTTGTATATAGTCTTGTATTAAGTTAGAACCTTCTTATTTAGACAAAAAGGGGGAGATGTAGTGGGTAGCCATTCCAGCTTTGATCTGGAAGTTCCAACCCCCATTGGGCTTCAGCAACTGTCACGCCTACAAGGCGGGGCTAAGGGAGGACCCTGGAGACCCGAGAGCTGGATGGGCCAGCTCTGTGCTCCGGGACCCTGGACTGTGGAGGTGGACCAAGCAGAGCTCCAGAGAACAACACTGAACTGTGTGCGATACACCTTCCCCAGACCCCACGACCTACCTATCCCTTCATTTGTAAGTTACCCACTAAATAAATCTTCCTTTTAACTACATGGAGTGGCCTTAATAATTTCACTGATATTCCCCCTTTCCTGTCCTTCCTCTTTCTCCTCTTCCTTCCTTCTTCCTCCTCTTCCTTTATGTTTACTCCCTGAACATAAAGTGAACATATACTTCCCCCTGCATATGTTTACACCACAGTGGGTGACTTCATTCTAAAATGCAAAAAGGTAAAGCAACCATGGACTGAAATTTTCCAGAGTGCAGTCACTGGCCTCGGGCATGATAAGCAAGTGCGCTGACACTGAACTGCATCTCTAGCCTTGTTTTTACTTTACTTTATTTATTTTGAGTCAAAGACTTACTACAAGCAAATCTAACCTATCAGGACAGTCCACAGAGAACCAGTCCACAATTTATCTTCTTTTTCCGCTGTTCAAATGTTATGCTTGTTTTAGCCTCCCCCATCTCTAAAGCAACTTCTGATAACAGTTGATGTGATGTTTTATAAATAACCTGTAACAATTGAAGAAAATGAATTACTAAAGTATGAGCGTAGATATATAGTGATGTCATACAGAAAAAAGCATTAAAGCACTAGAAAATGTTTATTTCATAACATTTAAAGGTAAAGACAAATCACTTTGAAAGATCATAAAATGCTTCAAATTTGGTATTTGCTTGAGGTCTTACCAGGAACAGAGATATTTTATTCCCAGAACATTTGGTTCTTCTTGGTCATCATGTTCTTCCCCACACTGAATGCAGAATGACTTGTATCTGTTTCAAAAATTATAACATTTAGTCAGGTGACAAAGTAGGGCATATTAGAGAAATGACAGATGAGTCTGTTTCATTCTCTTAAGTCAAGGCCAGGGCTCCTGGAAGAAATGGGTCTCCTGCTGCCCATCGCATCAGCATAATTGGAATCTGGATCATTAACCACTTGTAGATAATAGGAAAGGTTATAGTCACTGTGTCAGAACTGTCCATGCAACCACATCATGAAGGATTAATGAGGGATAAAGTCTGTAGTATCTAATATGGAAGTACTTAGAGAAGAGGCATGAAGATCAGGTTACATTACTGCAATGCTCTTTAGCATTCTTCACTCCCATGTGTTTTACTGACTAAATCAAGAATGCAAATCATCAAATATATGCAAATATATTTCATGGAGAGTGGATGTGAGGATGTCAGCATGCTGAAAGAGTGGCAGCTGGCACCCAAATGAAAGTTTCGACATGGTCTTCCAGGCACAGCCAAAAATGAAATCTGTCAAATTATAGACTCTCCAAGTCCTATTTTCCTAATTAATAGAATCAAAGCAGTCAGTTCAACCTCATACAGTTGTCATGGGAGTTAGACACAGTAGAAGCTTTGGAAGATATGTAATTGTAGCTTGACATCATGGTTGTTGCAATTCACAGGACTATTGATTTGTGCTGCTGAACTTAACTACTTGTGGAAGATGTTGGTACCTGTAGCTATAGTAGTGAATATTATTTTACTCTGTTACAAAGTATTTTCCTTAGTAGAAAAAAGTAGAACATAAAATAAATAGAAATAAAAAATCAAAATGCAAATATTGAAGGGGAAACACACAGACTATATACCTATATCTAGATATATCTTTAAAGGTTAGAGATAAGGAGCTGCAGAGATGGCTTATCAGTTAAGAGAACTAACATCTCATGTATCAGACAGGAGTTTGGGTCTCAGCACTCACAGCGCAGTTCAAAGACCTGCAATTGTAGCTCGAGGAGATTTAACAGAATTTACAATTTCAATTCTGAAATATTGTAGAGTTTCTTCAGTGAGTGGATGCTAATCAAGTTATAGCTTTCTAGAACAAGTTTTTCTTTTCAAAGATTTCCTTTATTTATGTGTGTGAGTATGTGTCTGTGTGAGCATTGGCCATGTGGATGCACTGTGCACAGAAACTAGAAGAGCCTATCTGATTCTCATGGAGCTGAAGTTACAGGTGATTATGAATGCCCCTAACATAGGTGCTGGATTGTTTGGAGGACCCCTAACATAGTAAACTTGGGTCCTTTGGGGGAGCATCAATCTGAGCCATCTCTTCAATTCATAACAATACTTACAGGATATATTTCACTATTATTAGCCTCCAGTTTATATTCATTGTATAAAGTAATGTGCTTAGTATTGGCATTTTATCATTCATATTGTTTATTATAATCATATTAATGCTTATAACTTCATTTGTGGTCCCTATACTGGTTCCCTTTTTCATTGAACATAGACCCCTACTATTTTTGTATATTAAGATAAAGATCCTATATATAAGAAAAATTAACATGGTATATATCTTAATGAGTTTCGTTTTTTCATTTAACACGATGATCTACAATCCCATCAATTTCGATTTTGCTGTGCATGACAGGATCCCATTGTTATTTGTAGAAGTATAATATTTAATCATGTATATGGACCATGTTTCCTTTATGTGCAACCAAGGCTGATTTCTGCAAATTCATTGTGGTGGAAAGTGCTGCAGTAAAAAATAAAGATGTGGGGAATGTTGCTTTGATTCCTTTAAGATTTAGAGTCATTGAGTTACCAAAAGTGACACATCTGGGTCACATGGTAACTCTGTTTTTCTATAATGGCTTAACCAGTTTACATGCCCGCAACAGCACATAATGTATTCTTTTATTCATCCTCACAAGCATTTGTTGTCATTTGTTTTTCTGAGGATAGCCATTTTTCTGGAAGCAGAGGTGTGATTTCAGGAAAGTTTTGATAGTGATTAAGTTTTCCTACAAGTTGTCTTTTATAATTTCATATTATAAGTTAATATTCTCCCCATTCAGGGACACAGTCCCTCACCCCCTCCAATATACCAAAATTCATTTTTCTATCCATAGGTATTTCAGCTTTAATCATATAATGTCCTAATTACGACAAATTTATCTTCATGTTGCTAACAAAATTAATAACCTTTTCATTCATCACATAAAGTACACAACATAACAGAAATAGTCAAGAAACTTTACTGACCAAAGCCCCTTACTCATCTTCTAAGTAGTCATTAATAATGCCCTTTGGAAAAATGTAGAATAAAAAATTACTTTTACCACAATTTTAATTTTAATGCTTTTAAATATTACTAATATTTGAGAAAGTAAAACCTCCTTTCTGGCTTGATATTGACTAAATATGAAGATAGCATTTGAAAACAGGATGAATCTTTCCAAAGTTGGTATTATTTATTGGAAGTAAGTTCAGTAATCATTGGAGTGACTTCCTTTGGCATTAGATAGGAGCAGGTGCAGAGACTCACACCCAGAAATGAGAAGAGAAAATTTAAATTGGAGGTGTTCATCGGATCCTTCCTCTAGGAGATTGGGGTACCCTTTGGAAGAGGTGGGAGGAAAGATTGTCGGAGCTAGAGGGGATGGAGACCACCAGCAGAATATGACCCACTGAATCAACTAAGCAGGGCTCACATGGGCTTATAGACACTAAAGGGGCCAGCCCGGGACCTGAGTGGGTCTGCACCAGGTCCTCTTCATATATGTTATGGCTGTCAGCTTAGTGTGTTTGTGGGACTCCTAACAGTGGGTGCTGGTGTATCTGACTCTTTGACCTGTTCTTGAAACACTTTTCCTCCTATGGGGTTGCCTTGTCCAGCCTCGATAGGAGGGCTTTTGCCTCATCTCATTGTATCTTGTTCTGTCCTGTTTTCCTGTCATCTCTTGGAGGCCGGTTCTTTCCTTAAGAGGAAAGGGAGGGGGAGTGGATGTGCAGGAGAAGGGAGGTAGGAGATAGCTGAGAGGAGTGGAGGAAGGGAAACTGTGGTCAGGATGCATTGTATGAGAGAAGAATCTATTTTTAATAAAAGGAAAAAGAGTGTACTAAAAAAAATCAATAAAAATAAAGAATTCTATTCTTGGGACTGCGCACCATGGGAACACAAAGATGCTTCTAAAATATCTGAATAACTGGTTTATATAGAAAGTTTGAAAGCACTCTTACAACTACAGGGTAGACCCAGGGATCCCCTAAAATCCCACCCATACTGAATTCAACCATAGAAGCAGAAAGCATAAGGAGGAATCATTGAGACTGCAGGGAGAAAGAGGAGATCAGGTCAGAGTTTGAAAGCTACCCTCAGGAGCAGGTGAAGCCCAAATCTACACATCAGGCTCCTGATCCTAGAAAAAAAAAAATCAGTGAAAATGGAAAAACAAACCAACAAATAAACCAACAAACAAAGCAAAACCTCCCACATCACTGTCTTCAGTAGAGGACATTTGGAGTGGTTGAAGCAGTGACAGCAGGCAGAGAGAACAGACAGAAAGGACATGCCCACCCGCCTTGTATGACTCTGTTATAGTCTTTTAGATCTTGAGTGAAATGTTAGCACCGAAGGATAGAAACATTACCCACAGTGGAGAAAGCTGTTCCTTCCCCGAAAACAGTGTGTTATAATAAATAATAAAATCATTGATTCAGCACCACCCACTGTCATCCCTCTATCTCATGCTGATCACTGTTCACAGGCAATCTCTCAGACCAGTCAGGAAACTCCACATGCATCCACCCACTTGTCCCAGTGTTTTACGAGATGAATTTTTTTCCCATGACGTTGAAAAGGAAACTGGAAAATTAATATGGGAACTCATGTGTCAGTCATGTTTGCATAGATCACAATGAGTTTGCTCCATCCAAGACTATGCCACTTGATAGAATTTCAGTAATTCATCTTGATTGCCTCCCTGCAGTAATTACAGAATCAGATGAAAGTTAAAACATTGGACTCTCTGTTCTTTAATGTGTGGAGTGTGGTCGAGTGAGGAGCTCACTGTCTAAGTCCCTTCATCCATAAAATTAATTTCCATTAATAACAAATGTACTATAAAGATGTGACTTTTAAACAAACAGTCATTAAAAAGGGTGAACATCATATCTGAGAATCAGAATTTACATGAAAGTACCAGTTGGAGGACAGAATTTAATAATAATTAGTGTTTGTGCTCGTGTATATGTCTAGGTGTAAGAATGGAAGATGGACAAAGTCTGATGTCTCTTTATAGATGAACAAGGTGGGGGACAGGATTTGAAAATCTTGTTGACAGTCCAGTTGTAGAGAAGATTTTAATGACATGTTTAATAAAATTTAGCTAGTGTGATAACCAATGTGGAGGATGTAAAGAAGTCAGTCAACTGGGATCCCGATGTTTACGTTCAGGAGCACACAACCCTGCAACCTGTTTATCTCAGATTTTTGTCTCTTTGGGTTTTTGTTATTGTTGTTTCTTGTTTTGTTTTGTTTTTTTTGATCTGCCTTGTTTCTTATGTCTTATTCCTGCCACATGGTTTGTTTGTTTGTTTGTTTGTTTTTCTAGTGAGACAGAATGAGATTCTCCCCACTCACACAATGGAAAGTAGTCTCCTCACAAGCATCACTGGGACCTTTTACCGAGGGGTTCTGCAGCAACCTCTTCCTATGACACCCTTGGACAAGCTTCCCTGGCCATCTTCCACCATCCTCACTTCAGTCTTGGCCTCCTACCATTACCTTGACAGAGATGGTTCTGCTGATCAGCCTTGTGAGGTCATCAGGCAAGGGGAACCGCTGAGAGGCTCCTGTTAAGACAGGTCCAGCCGTGGTCACCGCATGAACTGGATCAGCAATATTTTCACCCTGAAGCAGTGGGCTTGGCCAGCTTCTGCTTCCATCACACTTATCAGATGGTCTGGGGAAGTTAGTGTGGAGTTTCTTCTCAGACTGTTCCCAGAGATCTCAGAACACTCTGTCCTAATGTAGAACTACGCAGTATACAGAAAAATGTGCTACACGCTAGATTGAAAGTTTTTTTTGTAAATTACTTACATACTGAATGTCTCAAAATGCTAAGAAAAATACAAAAGTTGTGATTCCACCAGAAAATTTCTATTCTCAATTTTGTTTCTTTCCCCAGCCAGTCCTAAATTTGTGTATTATCAGTAGCGTTTTTAGTTGAATTTACTCTGTGATTATAGTCTAACTTTCAATAGTTCTCCTAAAGACAATTACCAGCTCTGTGTGCATTTATTCCCACTATTGGTATAATTTCATTGAGTTGAGTGGATCTGCCTACATTGCATTTTCAGACTAGACTCTAACATTATTCAGCTGTATTGTTTTTATTTTGTTTTGTCAGATGCTTAAATGCTTTGCTACAGTTTTCTTTATGAAACTATTTCTCCTTAGTAGTTTACGTCACAAAATACAATACTAGCCTGCAGAGTCAAAGCAAAAGTTACCATCCAAAGGCACTGGCTAAGAATATTTTAAAACTGTGATTTCTTAATGAAAAATGATAAATGAGTGAGTTATACCTCTGCATTAGGAATGACACTGTCTGCTCCCAAAAGCTACATGCTCCATGTTTTCACTCAATGTTATTGAAAGCTTCAACTTTAATATGGTTGTTAGTAACATTTACATTGTGGGTTTCCTATTAGGATCAGAAGTATGTGCTGTGGGCTGAATTATCTCCCCCCAAAACTCAGTGGTTCAAGGCCTCCAAGAGGAACTTCCAGTTACATAGTATCATAAAAATTGTTCCGTAATCCACTAGAAATGCATTTTTCATGGTACAAGGAAGAGATACCTAGAGTATTTGAAAGTTGGGAAGAAGGTCTTTGGAAAACCAACCCTGCTGAACAACCTGGCTTACAGTGGTCCAACAGCAAATTGTCAAAAGGAATGAGGACAGTTCTCCCAATTCTGACACTGTCTTCTACCACAATCCAAGAAGAAAATGGGGAACACTTCCTTCAAAGTTTTGATTTTATTATATTTATAAATTACCATAAATCTAGAAAGGAAGAGAACTCAGAATTAAAAGAAAATGTCATCTGTATTATTTAAAATGTTATGAAAACCAAATTGACTATTTCATATTTTTCAACCTTATAGATATAACATACATAGATTTGTCTGTGAATCTAATATATCACATAAATGATTCTAGGGCAGAATTTCTTAAAATCTGATTCATGAATTTTTCAAAGTTATAGGTAAGTTTTTGAAGTATAAAATAAATAGCCTTTCATTTGTAAAAAAAAAAAAGTTTTATTGTAATTCCTGTATCTATCTCTGTTTATCATCAAAACAGACCATAAACCTGCTTCTATGGTAATTAAATTCTAGGGTGCCATAAACTAAATCAGAAAAACAAATAAAATGCAGCTGTACAGTACCATTTACCATAATGATCAAGCATGCTTATGATGCTGGTACCATATATCATATACCCCAGTGGTGCTGCAGCCATCTTGAATTAAATACATACACTCTGTGATGTCCTTACAAGGATGAAATTGCTTGTAATGCAGATCTCTGGGCATGTCCTCCCTATTGAACGTTGCATGACTATTTGAACATCTCAAGTTGTATCAGAAGCTAAGGCATAAGATAATTCAGAGAAGGAAGACAGAAGGTTTAATCTTGAAGCAGATAGTTGGAATGCCTCAATTCAGGACCTGATAAACTCACTGGATATAAGGGAACAGTCACATAAGTAGCTATGAAGTATTACCCTGGACAGAATTTAAACTCTACATGAAAGGCCCTGAAGCAGGAATGTCAGTCCTGTCTGATGAAGTCAAGCCAGAGAGAAAGACAGGACTGACTCAGGAAACATAAAAGAAATTTCTGTAGGCATGACTAACCACAGCAGCTTGGACATTTTAATAGTGATGCTGACATCTGTGAGGAAGGAAGTGAAAGGCACTGGAGTGTTTCATTAAAGGAGCAGTGTGCTGTCACATTTTAGAAGAGTGACTCCAGCAACCATGTGAGAAACAATATAGGCATGCATTTAGATAAGATGAAAGGTAGAAAGCTATGATAATTTCACCCGGAGAGCATGAAACAGGGAGTCAACGGAGGTGACAAGAATAGTGGAAATACATACTGATTATTTTTTTTCAAGGCAGGGTTTCTATGCGTAAAAATCCTGGTTACCCCGGAACTCTCTTTGTAGACCATACTAGCTTTTAACTCATAGACAACCTCCTGCCTCTGCTTCCCAGGTGCTGGGATTAAAGGCATAAGAGGACAGGTGGTAGAATTCAATCAGAAGCAATTTTATGTCGGAGTAAGGGAGAGGCAGAGGAATGACCCAAGAGTGACCTGAGTAATGAGCAACAGAGCTTCAGCTGACTACTGAAGATTATAAGTGACACCAATCACTCAATGTTTAATTTTGAGAAACCTATAACTTGTCTGAGAATTACATCATCAGTTGTATATACAGGTCTGAAAGATAGGGAAGAGACCACTGGGTGGAAACAGATGTTCATCATCAGAGAGCAATGAGATTCATAGTTTAATGTTATCCAGAATTGTTTTGGACCAGATGGAGACCAGGGTAATATGAAACATAAATGCACTATTATACAGCAGAGACCATGCCCTAGATGTGTCTTTGGTAGTGAATATAATGTCGAGATTCGTGTTGTCAGAGAATCATGAATCGGAAGGGAAGCTTACAAAAATAACTGTTCAGTTTGCTTTCCTCCTCAATTCCCCATTTCCTCTCTAAGCTTATTGTTTGCAGCACATAGGTCCATGAATAACTCCCACTGTATCACACATCAGTGAATGTGATCTTTACTTTACACCCTGACATGAAGTCCTTTAGTGTTTGATCGTACCTAGAAAGCAGATCTGAATAGCTGTGGTTTCACAAATCGCATAGAGGTCTGTGAGAGTGAAATGATTTCTGACCCATTTGCTATGGGTGAATCTGTGATCTAAAACCCTCAGAGACATGGAAACACTGACTGGAAAGCCACTTTCTCCATGTACTCTGGCTGTGGTGCTAATGCTGTCTGGCTACTTGGTTTACGACCTGGGAGCCATACTAGGCTTCCTCATCTGTCCATGCACTGTATTCTCACACCTTACCAACTCTTCACTGCTACCATGTTTCCATTCACTTCTTGTCTCTATCCTTGCACCTCTGATTTGCTTCATCAGAGGTTGTGCTCTCCCAGTGGCTCTTGGGAGAATCTCATCAGATCCGTCCGTTTCTCATCATTCCTTACTCCATGATTATAACCACATATTGCTGCTAGATGTGCCCTCTAAATCCATACCCTGTCACTATCCCAAGCACAAACTTTGCTGGGCATACTTTTAAGTCTCCAAAATCGTAATTCTATGCATCCACTTGTGACAAACATGAACTCTGCCTGCAGTGTCCCTCTTTTTTACAGGAGAAGCAACAGAGTGCAGGTGTCTGAAGTGATGGCTTTAGAATGAAGAAGCTTGTGCATAATCTTAGTTCTGTCCTTTTCCATTTATGTAGACCATGCCTCCTTTCTTCATCACTAAGTAGACATAACATTAGCCACACTATAAAACAATTGTGAATTCTGAGATAGTTAATGCACTCTACACATCTTTATTATAACAATTCTGAAATCACTCATTTCCTTCTTTTTTTCTTTGTTTCCTCTTTGAAACAGGAGGTTACTATGTAACTCTGGCTGGCCTGGAACTCTCTATGTAGACCAAGCTGGATTCAAACTCCCAGAGATTCACTTGCCTCTTTGTGGTGATATTTTATTTGTGCTGATATGTGTTGATATTTTACTTGTATGTTAATAAATAAACATACAAGTTTGCCTGGAGATCAGAGGAAATAGCAAGCTGTCTTAAGTAAACACAAAAGTCAGGCAGTCGTAACACACATCCTTAATCTGATCACTTGGCAAGCAGCGTCTTTGTGTGTTCAAGGTCACACTAGGAAACAGAGTCAAGCGTGGTGACACATGCCTTTAATCCCAGTACCAACCATAAAGACCTGGAGGTCTGTACAGACAGGCAGTAAGAAGGAAACGAGGTAGCTGGGCTAAGAGCCAATGAGAGGGCAGAATAGCGAGGCAATAAAAGCCTGGGTAGACAGGAAGTTGTGGCATTTTGGAAGCTACAGAGCTGGCGAGGTAAGGTGGTTTGTGGCTCTCACTATTTCCCTGATTTCTAAAGTTTTCATCCCTATATTTGGCTCCATGTTCTTTATTTAATAAGACTGCTTAGAAATTTGTCTACACCTCTCCCTCAAGAATGCTGAGATTAAAAGTGAGCACACCATACACAGACTGTTCTTCTCCATTTTATGAAAACAGTCATAGTCCCTAGTTAGGACACTCCCCTTTGTCTACTCTATACTCTCTAAACCATAGAGTAATTTTATGTGAATTTGAAATTATTATTTGTACAGTTGTTCTGTAATAAAATACCTCTGAATATAGACTTATCTTTGTTATTCCATAATTCCCATTTTAAGATAAACTCCCAAGACTGAACAATGCATCAGAAATGTGTTTTAAAGTAAAATATAGACTTGTAGTCATGACGTCACTGTCATGAAATATTTGAGAGGTTAAAAAAACATGTGAATTCTGCATAGTTGGACCTCAGAAAAAAATTAGTTTAACTAAAATAGTGGATCTTTGTCATCACTATGATAAATTCATTTAAAAATACTTCTAGGGGCTGGAGAGATAGCTCAAAGTTAAGAATGCATATTGCTTTTGCAGAAGACATAGATGTGGTTCTTAGCAACCATGAAGTTTCATAAGCAATTTAACTCCAGTTCCAAAGGATCTGATGCCCTCTTCTGACATCTATGGTACACTCATGGTAGTGTAAAAACATAAAATAAAATATTTTTAAAAATACACTTAACACCTTTAAGTAACTGAGCAGAAAAAAAAAATCCAAACAACAACAACAACAAAAAACCCAAGGAATGTCTGTGGAGATGGCTCAATGGTTCAGAGCACTTCCTGCTCTTATGGAGAATCTGGGTTCAGTGCTCAGCACCCACATGACAGCTCACACCTGTCTGTAACTCCAGTATGAAGTTATCTGATACCCTTTTCTCACCTTCAGAGTCACTACAGGCATGTGGTACACAGACATTCATACAGGCAAAATACTCCTACAAAAAATTAAAAGTAAATTAATCTTTAAAAACCAAAGCAAACCTCCATTTGGTCTTTTGGTAATTCAAGGTAGAAATGGACTCTTTTTTATTCTCAAAAGTACAACTGTTCTTTTCCCTCACTTTTGTAAGTAACTTTCTTGTGGAAATCATTATTTTCTCTGCCCAAATATTTATTTTAGAGAACATTTCCTTTTACTGTTTGGCTACAGATATAAATTGAATTGATTAGACAAAAGTTCAAACTCTAGTAATGTCTGGGTCGGGATGGAAAGACAGGATGAAATAAGAAGATGCGGGTGCAAAATAAGCCCCTGACCTTTGGCTGGCCTTTCCTGCTGGATCAGGTCAGACTCAACACACAGGAAGAGACAGCAGCTGCCTGCACAGCTGTCTACTTTCCATCTCATCTCAAACTAGGATATAAATAATTATGCTTTATTACAGCAAACAAACAAACAAAAAGAAAGGAAAAAGAAACTCAGTAAGATCAAAACACAGCAACACAAAAAGCTCACACACACACACACATACAAATAGGTAGTTTTGTGTTGACCAACTGCTGGGCATGTAGAAAATGTAAAGCCAGGAATATTTTTGTCTGAGTTTATCAAATGTTCCTGGACTGGACATTGTTAATATATATAATGGAGTTTTTATCTGAATCTGTCAAATGTTAATGGACTAGACATCATTAATGTAATCTTGACTGTGTATATTGTATATACTTATTGGATATAATTTTTCTTGTATTAGTTATAACCTTTTTTTAACTTTAGACAAAAAGAGGGGAAATGTGGTATTGTGTTCTCCAAATATTGTGCATGCTAATAAACTTATCTGGGGTCAGAGACAGATCAACCACAATATTAAACATAAAAGATAGGCAGTGGTAGCACACGCCTTTAATCCTAGCATTCCAGAGGCAGAAACCCATCTGTTCAAGGATACAGCCAAGCATGTTGACTCACGCCTTTAATCCCAGGGAGTGGTGGTAGAAAGCAAAAAGGTATATAAAACGTGAGGACCAGAAACTAGGAGCATTTGGCCTGGTTAAGCATTTGGCTGGTTAAGCTTTCAGGCTTGTAGCAGCACAGTTCAGCTGAGAGCCATTCGGATATGAGGACACAGAAGCTTCCAATCTGAGGAAACAAGACCAGCTGAGAAGTTGGCCAGGTGAGGTTAGCCATGGCTTGTTCTGCATCTTTGACCTTCCAGCGTTCACTCCAATAACTGGCTCCGGGTTTGATTTTATTAATAAGAACTTTTAAGAGTCATGCTACATCTGGCTTTTGATATGTGAACAGTAGAGAAGTTTGTGTAGGAATCCCAGTAACTGAAGCTTAGAACATCTCCCTTGTCCTGATGTGAGTTGTAAATGCTACTCTGGAAGGAAGAAGATCTGGATTCACAAAGGACGAATATTGCCAAAAATGAGTTGATTTTACTCAGAACTCAACTGTGACAACCGTCACTGATGAGGCACCCAGTCTCCAGTGTGTGTTGTGTGCCGTGCTGCTATACAACTTCGCCGCAATACTGGTATAACTACCCCTAAACTACAAAAAAGGAAACAGACATATCGTGTTTAAGTGACCTTCCAAGATCACTCTTAGTAACTAGTAAGAGCAAGGATTTATACTACATGACCACAGGCATTGAAAGCTATATTATCATGCTGTTTCAAATATTTGAGGAACTAAAAACCTGACAATGTGAATTTCCATCATGAAATTTCAATTTTTTTTCTTTTTTTTCTTTTTTTTAATTAATTTTCACTGAAGCTTTTATTGCCTCTGTTGGTGATATGACAGGGATTGTAAAAGACACACTTGAGCTTACAGAGATATGCAGATGATAGTCACTGAGGATAACCTTCATCTCAAGTATTTTTATATGTGGGTACTTCTCATTTTATACATTTTACTATTTAAAAAGCATTACATTTAGAAATGTGTACCTGTTCTGACATTTGGCAAAAAGTAAACTCTCCCTATGGTTCTGTCTGGGGGGGAAAAAAAAAAAGATTCAGCATGGAGACCTGACGCAAACAAAGACCGAAACCTGTGAACCGAAGCAGTTAGGCTGGCTGTGTGTGTGCCATTTCTCTCCAGACTCACTGATGCCCCTCCTCCAACAGTGTAAGCATTTCAGTACAAAACATTCCCTATAATCAGACATTTGTCCTCAGAATAAACACATTAAATCAGTCTTCTTTTGTGAGCCCTAGTATTTTTGTTTATTTCCTACGTGGAATATTTTGAGTTCTGGTATTGTTTTCAGATTGATTGATTCAAATATGATTAATTTTCAAATGAAAGCCCATTAGCTTCTCTCCCCACCTCATAAATTTTTCTTCATAAAAAAATCTTAATATTTGTTTGTGGCCTAATGCTTTGAATTTTACAGATTTTATTTTTAAATGCAAGACTTTTCCACTTTGTCATCAGTTTGGTACTAAACATCTACAATTACTGTGTAATTATAAACAAAAATATATAAAGCTTTAATATAATTATGTAGCAAAAAAAGTTAAGGTTGTTCACCATGATGGCATCTTAGAATTAAATGAAATTTCAATTTTTAATGTTTATATTTCCAATGAAAACTTTGTCTATCACTAGAAAGTCAGGCAGTTATGACACATAATAAAGTATCAAACGAAGAGTATACTAGACCACCCCCCAGGAGACATGTGCTTCTACTCTCTGAATCTACATCCCCATGACTGTCACATGCCTGGGAGATTCACACAGGGGCTATGTCATGCCTATCATATCTCCCAGCTCTTTAGAGACCAATATTTCTCTGAGTAGAGCCGATGTGGATTGATTGGTCCACAGAAGGCTGGCTTGTGGTTTCCCACTCGTACTTCTGACATTCTCCTTAGCATTCCTCCTGTGACCAGTAACTTAACAATTTTTCCCCACACTAATACAACAACCATTACATTTGAGAAAAGCTGAGCAGCTGCTATGTGAGGAATTGGAGAGGAAGGGATGGATGGTAGACAATAAATACTCATTACATACATTTATGAAATTCTCAGTTAAAAAGGGTGCACACAGTAAGAGTTGGGAGGGAGATGAAGGAATGAAAATGATATAGAGTACTCATGTGTGAAATTCTTAAAAAATAATTAAATTAAAAATGTTTTTAAAGTAATATAGACTTTTAACTACCCTATTCCTCCCCTCCCCCAAAAAAAGAGAATAAAAAGATTACAAAAACGTTAGGAAAAGTCAGACACACAGACTTTATGGGGAGGTGAATGGCCACAGTATTATGCAACATGTGACCAGAAACTGCCAGACTCTAAGTATCATTGGACAATCTCCCGATTCTGCTATTGGATGGTTCACAGCATGCAAGTTAATGGTACATGCCCTTAGGAGAAATTTTAGTCAGATTCCACCTTCTGTTACATGATAAGAATCAAGCTGAGCAGATGGGTAGGAAATACCCAGGTCTGGGAATCCCAGTCAGTCACATGTCTATAAGCCCCTGTCAACCAGGTACAAGATGGGATTCACTCAACTCTAGGCCACTGAGACCCACCTCTCATGCATGGGGTGTGGCTAACAAATACTCTTGAGGTTTACAGTCTAGGTCACAGGCTAATTATTGAGCCTTAGCAGAGGTAGTGTTTCCTACCTCCTTCCAGTTCACTGCAAGCTCTTTGTAGCAGCTTTTATCGACATACCATTTCTCATTATAAGCACACCAAGACATAAATGCACAATATGAGCAAGTTAACATTAGAGCCAGACATGATAAAGATTTTGGAATCATTAAGGTGATAATTTGATACAAATAGAATGAACAGGTGAAGACATCTAATAGACTGATTTCATCACCATGAAAGAAAAAGTGTTAATGTGAGCAGACAGAGACAAACGTCAGAGGCTAAACCACTCCATTGCAAATGAAGTGTACATCTGATGAGGGAACCTACTCATTATAAAGAGCAGAGAAAAGAATTTGTGATCTAGAGAAATTCTGAAAACTTAATAGCAAAGAAGCAAAAGAGGCTGAAAACAGAATGTACTATCAAAGCTTTGCACAACCACTGCCTAAACCATAACATCCATAATGAGAAAGGCTGAGGTAGAATAATGAGAGAAAAAGAACAAAGAGATGGTGAAACATGATAATGGAGAATACCCTTAAAATCAGTTTTGGAACCCAAAACAAAATATTCAGAAGTTCAAGGCTGCCAGTGTCCACCAAGATGGGTGCACTCCCTAAATCAGTTGTTCTCAACCTTCCTACTACTGCAACACTTTAATACAGTTCCTCATGTTGTAGTGACCACCAACCATAAAATCATTTCGTTGCTACTTCATAACTGTAATTTTTCTACTGTTATGAATCATGTTGTAAATATCTGATATTCAACCCCCTTGAAAGGGTCGTTTGAAACCCAAAGGGGTCACAAGCCACGGGTTGAGAACCACTGCCCTAAAAAGGGAGACAGCCCACAGATTCAACTAAGCAGGGCTCACAGGGCCTCAGAGACTGAAGCTACAGTCGTGGAGCCTGCATGGGTCTGCACCAGGCCATGCATACATGCTGTGATTGTTTAGCTAGAAGTTTTTGTTTACTTCTAACAATGGAAGTGGGGGTGTCTCTGACTGTTTTGCCTGCTTGTTGGCCTTTTTTCCTCCTGCTGAGTTGCCTTGCCTAGCCTTGATAGGAGGGTACGTTTTTTAAGGGTATACATGGCTATGTGATGCTATTCTGTTTCCCCACAGAGCCATCAGTTCATGTGTTTGGTGTGTATTTGTGTGATTTGTGTGTATGTATGCTGCAAGCCATGTTATGCCCAGATCACGTCCCCAAAGAAGCCACCGGAGACTTTAGGTACAGAATGCAAAAGCAAGGTTTATTGTTCTTAATACAAGCCATGGTCAGGGAAGCTCGATCCCAAGCAGTGAGGCCGGGAGGAGCTTGTCCTTTCTTAGGGAAGTTAGTTTTTATAGGCAAAACCCATCAAATTTCTTAGGGGGAGGGGGTTAGTACGGGTCCATCCTTGATTGTTCCAGTTTTCCCGGGCCTGGACTTGGTCTTATCTGTTTGCCCTGTCAGGAGTTTTACAACCCATATCCGGGGTCCTTGAAGTTTGGGATGTTTTATGACCACTTAACCTCTGCCAGATGGTTGAATATCCTGACTGTGTTTTTTTAAGTTTCTGTAGCTGATAAAGCCACCTGGGAAAAAGGGGTCTAAGTTCTTATCTACACTTAGGAATACAATTATCATTTTGGGGGCAGTCCAGCACAAGTCCCAGGCTTTGTCCTTGAGCCGCCATGGGGGCTAGCTGGCCTAGCACGTACTGACTGTGGGGGCTGGCTCAGTGGTAAGTTGGTGAGGGGCCCCATACAGTAAACATCTGGCTGAACTTTATGCAGTCAGAGTACGTGCAGAAAGGAAGCTACTGCAAGGACTGTGTCTTTTGTTCATGGCCCTCCCAGAGACTGCTTGCTCAAGTCTCAGGAAACTGAAATTGAGGCCTGATCTCTGAGAGAAGACTGAGCAGCCTGTTATGGCATCTGCTTGGTCCTTTCAGCCACAGATATATGAAGTATTTTCCTGCAGTGAATTTCTTGTGTGGTATTGTAGCTTTCTCATTTGATTCTATCCCCAAGAACTTCTAACAGTGTGGCTGATCATTTATTGGGCTCAACTTCCCATATACAATTGGGGTACTTGAGTAACATTCCCCAGCTGTGTTGAGAACAGTCACACAGTCAATACCTGTTTCCCATAGTCATCTCCAGAAAAAAAATTTCATCTGAGATACTTCTCTATGTCCAAGGACAGACTGCAGATAGATAAGCATTAGCTCATCTCACCTACAGATAAGAGAAAATAATCACTAACAATTAAATCCTTAACTCCTCACCTTTACCCTGGTTTATTGACACAAGACCCTTATTTAAGAGATTTACTGTTTACAATTATGGGATGGTGTTTTGGCCATCTGCTAGTTACATTGTCTTGAGGAGACTACCTACAAGGCCAGACAGATGCTAGGTGCCAAGCTTTGTTTCTTGTGCAAATCAAGCCTTAATCCTCCCTCTTTTATCTCAGCCCAGGTGTTATCCCTAATTCTAAAGATCCCCCTTTAGCTATTAACTCAGAGTAAAAGTGCTTTTACTAACCAAATACTACACATTGTCATGCAGGTTGCCTAGCAACAGAGTAAATTTCTCCCACCCTGCCAGAAAGCAGTGCAGCCAAGATAAGCTGAGACAGAAATGGCAGCAATGGAAAAAAAAAAAGGAAATTTTACTTTACTAGTGACTTACAATTGTTGGTTATGTTGCGGCGCTGCCCCTCATGGCTGGTCGCTGCCCACAAAGGCCATGCCGGTGGAGGAGCATGCTGATTAAAAGAATCATAGCCATGGTTACCTTTTTAGAGCTTTATTGGGGGGAGGGAGAGAGAGAGAGAGGGAGAGAGAGAGAGAGAGAGAAAGAGAGAGACACAGAGAGAGAGACAGAGAGACAGACGGGGGAGGGAGAGAGGGGGCCCGACGGGAGGAAGGAGCGGAAAGGAGAGGGAACAGAGCGCCCATCTGCTTTTTAGGCTGGGATGCCGTCGAATGCTGATGACGTAATATTAAGGACCAAATCCTTACAATAATGACATATAGACTCCTAATATTTCACCTAGACACTTCTAAGATTATAGTCTGAGCACATAAATTCCTTTTTAGACTCCCCTGATTGATTTTAGCCCTTAGCTAACCCTATCTGAGAACCTCCATTAGTCACTCCCCTTTTGGGTTATAAAAGAAAGCCTGAGAGTCACTGCCTGGTGTAAACTCTTATCTGCCTTTATGACCCTGAATGAATTCAAGCCTTGTGACCTTGCTTTGGCCAGAGAATCGCTGATTGTATGTGTATATGAACTGTAAACTTCAGAGACTGGGGGAGAACAAAGATAGGGAGATCTAAGAACAATGAGAGAACAGCAGAAGAAAAGACAGAGAGGAGCTAAGTATGAGAACAGAAAAGAAGCTGTGTAGACGGAATTGACTTAGAAGAGTAAAGTGAATGGATTAAAGAGCATGGTGTGCTTAGATTCTTTTGATATCCCTCAGATTAATTCTCAACCACTGGTAGCATCTTTTCTGGACTCTGGGAGAATTCCCCTCAGAGCAAGAACCTTCAGAAAATTTGATGAATGTAGTTGTATTATATGTGTATGCATGTGCTGTGTAGTATGTGTACACATAGGTGCATTATTTTTCTATGTTTGTTCACAACTATGTGTTTGTGATATATGTATATATTTGTATGTATTTTATACTATGGATATGTTTGTAGCATATACTGCACATGTGTAGTGTGTTCTCCGTTTATGGCATGTGGTATACTGTGGGCATCATTTTCCCACCAACCCCACAGTTCCCCAGAGTTTTCTTGAGTGTGAGCAACAGGAAATATTAGATAGAAGGATTTATATTGTGGAGATAAACAGATAGAAAATAAAAAATAGCCTCGAGAGGGCCTGGAACCTTTTGCAATGGGCCCCAATGTCTCTACCCCCGGGGTATTTATAGAGACGCCAAGGGGTGGCGCAAAAGACCTCCTCCCCCAGCACAGCCAATTGCAGACCATCTCAGACACCTGCACTCAGGCCTGTGGCCCTAATCATCCTCTATGTGGACCTGCTGGGTAAAGCCACAAGGAACCTGAAAACAGGCTCCCCCAGTATACATGCATGGCTATACATATGTGTGGTCTGTATGTAACTATCGGTGCCATGTCTGTATGTATGAGTGTGTGCACAGATCCTTATTTTGAATTTAAATGAAAGATAGCAGTATAACAAGATGTGGGCAGGAGGGAACAAGATGGGTTGCTATTACAAAGAACCATACCCCCCTATATGGCAAGGAGAGTACCATTTGAAAATGCACTTGAATTGAATGCAAATATGTATCATGAACGCTAGATCTGCCATTAAATGTAATGAAAATAACGTAACATATGTTAAGGAGGGAATAATGAGTTAATAGGACCTTGTAGAGTAACATCAGTTACTATAAAAAAAGACAAAATAAAAATGAAGTAAATGTTGGACAACAAAAGCAGGAAGAAGAAGGATAGATCGGAATCCAATCTTAATGACTACTTTGAACATCCATGGTCTAAATATGCTAGTTAAATAAATTTGTCACAGTTAGCATGAAACAAGATTCAACTGTGTACAGGAAAGACAATTTAAATACAGTTACTGAGATATTATCAAAGAATCAGTGGGAAATGTGCCCTGCAATCATCAATTCAAAGAAAGCATCAGTATCTATATCAATCTCAGAAAGAATAGACATCAAACGTATCAGGGATAAAGTGGGGCATCATGTAATGAAGAAAGCGCCCCCTCTCATGGAAAACGTAAAATGTCACAATTCTTAAGTTGCTTAAAAAGAAGGTGTCAGACTGCATAACTTCAAAGTAACAGAATTTCAGGAAATGTGGATACATCTGCGACAGGAGTTTCAGGTATAAATATCCATAACAGAAAAAAAAAGCTTGGAAGAAAAGCAAGAGGAAAGGCCTAGTTAAACCAACAAGAACACCAGTCAGCAGAATCTTCCTAACCTCTACAGACTATCATATACTCATTATCATTCAACTGTGATATAACTAGCAGCTACAGGCTAGGAAATAATTTATAGCTATTGATTGTGATATAATTTTAAAACATACACACTACATATCAAACAGCAGGGGAGCACACATTTTCCTCAAACTCATGAAGTATTCATCAAGTCAGATCCTATTAGAGGTCATGACCTATATTTTAAGGAATTTAAACCAGAAAAAAGCATAGAGCCTCTGCTTCTGGAACATGGATAGAGTAAAACTAGACATCAATAATAAGAACACTGGGTGACCCCCAAGAAAGCCAGATATTAAACATTAAATATCTAACTGGCATATGGACCAATGAAGAAATATCAAGATTTTTTTAAAAATTTTGAATCAAATGGAAATGGTAGGATAAAGGCAAATATATGCAGTCAATATAATAAAATAGAGGGCTTCTAGAAGCCATGGAAATCCTTGTGAAATATATGAAGATGAATGAATATACTTTGTAAAGAGTTCTCAAAGCAATCATCTGCACTTCCACTATAGAAACAACAACAAAGACTAGATCCAGAGCAGTAGAGGAAACAATTAGATCAGAAAATCAATTGAAATGGGAAAAGGAATCAATAGACTTGATCCACAACACCAAATGAAGGAGCCGGCAGTGATGTCCCATGCTTTTAATGCCACTTTAATCTGCGTTTGAGAGGCAGAGGCAGGTGAATCTCTGAGTTTCAGGCTATTGGGGTCTACAGAACAAGGTCGGTCCAGGACGGTCAGGGCTACACAGAGAAAGTCTGCCTGTCTTGAAAACCCAAAACCAAAGGAAGAAAAAAAAAAAACACCAAATCAAAATAGCAACAACAAAATAAACAAATCAAGGTTCACTGAAGTTGAGAATTAGTTAAAAATATTTTATCTGGGCTAAGACTACAAATAAATTACTCACATCAGGTCTTATCAATCTGAAAGTCTACATGATTGCAACAGTGTGGAATCCTAGAATGCAAAAGTCACAGAAACACTGAAAACAGCATAAACTGACAAAGTCTGGTGAAGGGTAGGGAAGAGAAAATTGGCGCACAATGGGTCTTTTGGTGCAAAACCATTCTGTATGATCCAGCAGGTGGCAGACGCATAGTGTCACACATTGAAGGCAAATGATGGACTTCTGTGTGAGCATCACAGGTCAGTACGGGTTGTGCAGTTGCAACTAATGTTTTACATGCTTTTAATGGGGGAAATATTTAAGTTTGGGGACGAGAGACAGTTTAACAGCTTCATGTGTTTGTTTTGTTTTGTTTAGTAAGTGTGTAGTAATATTTATACAACAAATGAACTCTAGACATCTACCCAGGTGAATGAAAATCATGTTGACTGAAAGATTGTCTACAGCATCTTCTAGATAACCTTAAACAGGTGAGTGGTTAAACAGGCCAGCACACGCCATTCCCATGGAAGATTGAAGCACCCAACACACACAAAAACTCACACTTGCTTGAGGCTCCCCAGCATTTGCTGAGTAGAAAAGAGTTTCAGTAACATCTATATCACATTACCATCTTCTGCAATGTTATTGAAATGATAAAACTTTGAGAACATGGAAGTGGGTGTGCAGGAGGGCTGCACCTGTGGGAATGACCTGTGTCCTTGGGCTGTGTCCGTGTCCTGTCCTGCTGTGATGGTTTATTAGAGTTTTCAAAATGGGAACTATTGCACAAAGTGTACAAGAAATTTATCTGCATTACATCTTAAAGGTGCACAACTATATATTTATCTTAATTTTAAACATTAAAACAGGTATTTATACTCTTCAATTAAAAATGACTAGTGTGCACTTGTGGGTATTTAAAGCCATTTCCATTTTAATGATTTTTTGAATTGCTATCACCAATGTTTTGCAGTGATGAGTATCATGGAGTGCATTATCAGTAACAAAACTGCATCTGTTTTCATCCAGTTTAAACCATCAAGAAGACAAATCAGTCATTTGGGAAGAACCTAGGAAGAGCACATTCCGAGATTACTTCAGTCAATGGTCATCAATCATGACCCATCAACAGTTGTGTTTATCTTCTCCATCCTTGGAGTCCTGGCTTCATTAGCTTGGTCATAGATGGCCATGAATGTGCTAGGCAGGCAGGACAACCCTCAGCAAAAGAAAACTGGATCTTTAGTTGTTTATCTCTAATTCTTAAGACACATTTTCCATGTTGTCTACCATATCAGAATAAGTTAGTGCCCATATTTACTTGAACTAATCAGTGTCTCCATGCATTTAACAGAGGAATTACTAAACAACAAACAGCTAAGTGTGTGAATCAAACTCTTAGCAGGAGTGGTGTGGCCCAGTCTCAAATTCATTTTAAAATCTCTGCATGCCACTAGATATCTCTTATAACTTCTCTGTACTTCATTTTTGCTACAATTGAAAAGAAGACGCTGGATAGAGCTTTCCAGAAATTGTACTTCTTCAGTAGTTCATTTCCATCCTGGGAAACTTGAGTACACCACACAGTATTCATCTTGGATTCACCTCATGTTTGGACCCAGTGTGTCATGGAGAGTCAGCTGCATCCCTTGGTGCTGTCTGAAGCCCTCATCAACAGATGTCTTGCTCTGAGATGTAACTAACATTGTACTCATTTGTCTTCTTGCAAAGGTCAGTGGATTCTTCCCAGGAAAAGACCACATCTGACTCATTATTACATCCCCGGGCCTTGTGTCAGGTAGAGGTCAGACAGAGAAGAGACAGATGGTGATTTAATTAAACTGTATGCTAATGCACTTCTATCATTTTGCTTTCTGTGTTGATGTTAGTAGTATTCATGATCATAATAAACCCCATGACTTGTGCACATGTATTCTGAGGATTCCTTCCTCAGGGAGATGTAAAAAAAAAAAATGTGTACTACCTTCTAATAAAGCACTGATGGCAAACCAAAGTATGGTTCCATCAAGGTTCAATGAGTTTATTGTGCTTACTTAGAATGGATAGGTAAGGAATTACAGGAATGTGGATGACACCAAGCTGCTGTAACACCAAAATGGACGATGACTTCCTCATAGCTACATATATGGAATGCCACCTTCATTTACTCTCTTACCCTTTGTATACTCTTTTACCAGGGATGGAGAAATGGCTTAGATGGTAAAGGTATATGCCACCAAACCTGATCCTAGTATTATGGCCTAATGAACCTATGAACCTATGTAGTAGAAGGAAAGAAAGATCAAGTATTCTTCTGATCTTCACAAGTATATTCATCAATGTAAAATAAATGAAATGATTGTTCAAAATATATGCTCTAGCACCTCCTAACACTGCAAAGACAAGGTAAATTAGAACAGAATTATGTTCAAACAGTCATGAGGTGTAATAGAGAGCTCATATGAGACCTTTCCTTATTCCTTCTTCTAGAGGAAACATCACCGAACCAGTCAACAGGACCAATCTCATGGGAGCATCTGGCAAGGACTCACAGATGCTGTACTGAAGATGCTGGCTGTTATGATCAGGCCATTTTCCTCTTCTACGTTCCCATGTCAACAGTCGGTCCTAGGCTCCTGAGGGGAGTTACCCTTCCTGATTTCTAATGCACTATTTTGTACACACACCCAATTTACTCTCTCCTTATTAAATTAGTCCATAAACTAATCACCCAATAAATGAAAAGATGAAATTATTCATTTATAATACTACCTTAGGGTTGCAGACATGATTCAACAGTTGCAATTATATCCTGCTTTAGCAGAGGACTTAGTTCTCAGCACCCTCTTCAGGCAGTTCATAACTGCCTGTTCTCTCTCTATTGCCCTCTTCTGGACTCTGAGGGCACTGCACTCTTACAAACACCCACATGTGGATGCACAATATGCATATAATTAAAAGTAAAATAAACCTCAGAATGCAGCTTTCTTTTATACTTCAAAACAAGTAATAGTATAGTTTAAATGTTTCAGTTTAAAACTATAATTTAAAATGGCTCAATACTATAATGTGAGCTGACAATCATCCAAGATATGCTTAGAAATGTTATACTAAAAGAAACTTAAAATTCAATCAAACAAATATAAGAAAAAAATACCTTCATGAATAGGAATTTTAATCTTACTATCATAAAAAATGGAATTTACTTAGTTATCTGTACACAATATTTGTACATAAGCATGTTTTTTCTCCCCTTAAAATAACTGTATTTCAAATAAACTGTTACCTCCCATGTACCTGATATCAAACTATTTTTAAAACCTGAACCTTTCATCAACTGTCAGTTATAGCCATTCTGCATGTGAAAATTGGAGCAAGGTCAAAAAATGAATTTTGCAAAGTGTGACAGAAAGTGTTTTAAATCTCATTTCTACAACTGATGAGAAAGGGCGTTTTAAAGCTAATTAAGTGTTTTCTTTTTAATAACAGAAAAGTTTTGTGTCTGTCTTGGAAGAATAATGTAATTTATTTAGACAGGCAGAAGTATTATTAAAATACACAAGCACATGCATATACACACACATTCATGCTCACATGTAAGCATATAATAAATAACAGATCAAAATTGAATTATTGTGTGGCTAATCACTGCATCATGACACAGCCTTCTAATTATAGTTGAAAATTTTTAGATTAGATGATTCTAATTTTCTTGGAAATTCTTAGATTATACAAACCTCTCATCTATATTCTATGGATATATGGAATAAATAATGGCCGCACAAGTTCTTTTGTTAACCTCACTTGGGACAGAGTAGATGGTTCTAACGAAAACCTTGACACACCTATGAACCTATGTGCTACTAGAAGGTTTGATTCAGGAAATTTAATTATATTTCAGAGAGAAGGGGGTAGATTCTACTCAAAATCAGAAAAAATAGCTTCTGCCTGAGCAATCTTGTCAAGGTGCAGTTGCCAGAAAATGAGACAGTGAGCAGTGGCCACAGTGTCTTAGTTTTGGTTTTTTTTAATGAGTCTATAAATGCCAAACACATAGCCAAATTGGCCAGCTGTGGCATCCCAGTCTGATGGACACTAGCATGAAGGGAACTCAGTCTGCTTTCAGGAGGACAGATGCTTCAAAACACTGTGGTCCATCATTCCTACCTCCCATATCCATGTGATAGACAAGGATGCTTATGGTGGACCAGTGGACCAGTCACACCTTATGTTCTGAAAGAATCATGAAAGACCACTTCATAACTCCAGCCTCTGGGGAAGTCCTGACAGACTAGTCTCATGTCCGACTTCTGAAGAATTTATAACATGCCAATCATCTCTCCAGGACTGAGTCCTGACATCAGCCATTCCTACAGCTTCTGAGAGAGTTCTGACAGAGCAATCACACCTCTAGCATCTAAGGGAATCCTGACAGACCACTTCATGTCTCCAGCCTCTGAGGGAGTCGTGACAGAGAGAAAGGATTGACAGAGCACAGCTGGTTTGTTTCCACACATTTTCTAGCAATGGCAGGGACAACTTTGAGGTCACCATTACTATTAGGGGATGTTTTGTGAAGTTAGGAGAACTGCTGCTTATGTGGGGCAGGATCTGAGGTTTTCCTGGAGAGGATAGACAGAGGTTTTGGCCTTTTGCGGAGAGGAAATATCTCAGCAGTAAAACTGTGGCTCCTGTTGTGGCAAAAGAAAGAAGACTTGGGCTCCAGCCAGTACCAGGATTGTTCAGTACACCAAGTGTTGTTTTGGGTATCTTAGAATTTAAAGTAATTCTTATTCATGCATGTAAGAACATTTGCTTATCTCAGAATCACCAGATTCTTCCAGAAGAATTCTAAATTTCACACTAGAATGCAGGCAAACCATCAAGCAGACATTTCCTAATGAATGAAGACAAATTTATGCCCAGTTTTTAAATATTTTGAGTTCAGTTCCAATTCCATGCAGTTGTTATACTTGCTAAACCATCAGCCGTGTAGTTTATCCCCACAGTGGTGTTGAACAAAGAGTGATCACAAGAGATGAAGTGTTAATTAAGCACAACTCTGTTGTAGGTAATTCCTGGATTATGGAGTTTTTTTTTGACACTTTTCTGAAAATGATATTTATTTCCTTTAGTTTTAGTTTTGAGACCTGAGCATTGTATCTAGATCAGTTCCACCAATCTCTCCCCTTTTAAAATCCCATGTGCCCCCTCCTAAACTCATCTTTTCATTATTATTGCTTCGTCTATATACTTACATATACATATGAAAACACATATATTCAATGTACTGAGTCTATTTTTATTAGCTAAATAAAGAAATCTGAAAGTCAAAGAACAGAAAGGAAATCCTCAGATGTAGTGATCAGATCAAGGATTCAGAACTAATACTTGGAGTTGTTAAGTAGTTGATTACTTCAAATCAAGGATACTCACAAAGCATAAACTCACCCAAAGTACACTTGATTTCCACATCAGAGACCAATACAAGATATATGCAAATGAAATATTTAATGCCAATTGTGACTTATTTCCTCCATTCTGCATTTTCATATTAATTTGCTTCTAATTCTTACAGTGTTGACAGTATGACAAAGTCCAATTTGTGTGTGAAGAAATAAGACCGAAAATGAGGTCAGTTCAGCAAGACCATGGAGGGGTGAGTTGCTGGAGTAGGACTGAAACCAGGATCGTGTCTGTCTAGAGCTAAACCTTAACATGATGCTGTTCTATGTTGCTCTGTTAATCACTGCAGAGATTCATTTCTCTTTGCAAGTGGTAAGACACTGTTCCCAAACAGGCTTTTATAAAGACAGATTCCAAAAATAAACCAGACAACTCCCTTTCTTTTCTGTCCAGTTATTTTAGTTATACAGTCAATGTTCATCTTGCTTGGTGAGAGATAGAAGAGATGCTATCACAGCGTGTTTTTAATGATTTTGCATTTTGCTTTAATAAGTGCCCCTATTTTATGGAGAGAAATGTGTGTAGATCATTCAAGGCACCTTCAGTTTTCCAATCTAGTCGGTGCATATTAGTGACCTGAACAATAGAGTTTACCAAGTTTAAAGCCTTGTGCTTAGAGTTTGGGAGTGTAGCTCAGAGATGGCTTGTAAGTTAATGACCCACAGCAAAATGGTGATGCATGAAGACTCTCATGCCCAGCAACACCAGTGCCTTAATTCATAATTTACACACCACTTATATCCTGAAAGGATTTATAATAATATACCATAAAATATAAATGAACAAGGTTAGCAAAACAGAAATAGAGTGCTGACTTTCAAGAAATTACATCATTTAGATTTCTCCCATACATTATTCACTGGATGGGATAATACCAGTGGACTCCCTGAGAGATTCCTCAGCCTGATGCTTTCCAAGCTCATTTCCCAAGTTGCCTGTCTTGGAGGAAAGAAAGAATAATTATGTTTTATGTATCGAGTAGACCCATCCTTTGCCTACTTTTTTATGTAGAGACATAATAAGTATTTAAGAGAAAATATTAAACCAATTTTCTACCATGAAATATCTGTTAAAAATCACAGTTTCATAATATTTTGCTTTGCTTTCTAACAAAATCAAGCTGAATTTGAACACAAAATTGTGGAGTGGAAGAAAACAGAATAGGATCCAAGACAGTGGGACTCTGGGATTTCAAGAGGGCCCTTGAGTAGATAATGATAGACCTGGGGATCTTCTTGCCTCCCTTGAACACAGTCCTGTGGCAGGTATTCAGCAGATCATGTACAAGTCACTGCAGCTGAGATCCATACAGAGAGCCTGTACCTGCCTCTCATCAGCATGCTCATGTGAACTATAGTTTATGCATGCCTATCTCCCAGGTGGAGGAATGTACTCTGTGCTTTCTGTCCAGTTCCACTGACTATTCTCAATTGTTAAAGAATAATACAATGACAAGTTTTTTAGTTCTGTGCGCATCCTTTATCAAAAGATTGTCTTTGTTATTCTCTTGATCTCTTTGAAATCCTGGTGATGGCTTACAGCCCAAGATCCCTTCTCACCTTCCCTATATGCCTCTTAAATTCCATCTTCACTGAACTTGTTGAAAATGACTTGAATTCCCTTTGAAGTGTGAAAGATCTCTTCTTTTCTCCATGTTTTACCCAAAGGCTTTCAGCCTTAGCATCTTCCAGGTTCTCCTGTAAAGGAAAATGCTACTTTTTTTTTTCTAAACTGAAGGATTAAATGTTTCAGGAGACACAAAGAAGAGAAGCTATGACTAATTAATAAAACTTCAAAAACTCACCATCTGGGTCTGAGTGAAGGCACCTTATTTGGATAATAAATGAGGCCCTGGATTATATTTTTACTGGTACAGTATCTTTCCCTTGTTCTAGGACCTTGGTTGCCTAGTCTGTGGGTTTATCTGGTTAGGAGTTGTTTTTCTTGCTTATCTGGTCAGCTTTCCTCACACTGAGACCTGGGCAGTGGGATTAGGGGAGCAAAACAGATTGTCAGCAATAATGAAAAACAAAAACGTGGAAATTGGCACCCAAATTCTGCCTTTGCCTGTTAAGAACTGCCCTTGTTTCTTCATGTAGCTCATGTCTCCTTTGGCTCAGTTCAGCATCTGCATATGGTAAACTCTAATTTGATTGGTTGTTTGACATACTGTGTACTGTAAAAGTAGCATCCCTCCCTGGGGTGCTCGCCCAGTTATCGTAAACAATGTCTTCATTACCATTGATTCATTCCAGTTTTATTATCTGTTAAGATGACTCCTGGAGTCACCACAAGAAAAGACTAATTTACCAAATTGGGAGACATATATCATAAACATCTCTCTAATGTAATTCCAAAAATAGTTATATATTTGAACTACTCATTTGTTGGTATAGGTTAGAGAAAGCACTCATTAATCCATTAAACTACTTTATCTCATTAAAATCTTTGGTGAGAAAGTAACTTGTTATGTTGCTGTAGGAATATCTGTGTCTTATGGAAGGAATTAAAATTGGACAAGAGGCGTGAGGGATGGATGGGTTACTTTCATTCTCTATTATAAAGATCCATCTCCATGAACACTTGAGTTGTGCAAATTTGGTGTACATCCCAGAAAGTGAGAATTTGAGTTTTCCTTTCTGAACTGGAAGAAAAAGTATATGAAGAATATTTGTCTAGGAGAGTTTAAGAACAGTTACCAAAGGTTATGTCTGTAAGGGTGATTCTTTTTTCTCTGATCCCTTGTTACTAAAAGTAAATTACTAGAAATCCTAAAAAAATAATCTATTCTTGTACATTATATTGATTAAGTCAGGATTAATTTGATTTCAATATTAAGAACAGTGATTAAAAACTTGTTTTCAGAAATTGGGAATCAATCTCCCCCAAGATCCAGCTATACCACTCTTGGGCATATACCCAAGGAATGCTCAATCACACCACAAGAGCACTTGCTCAGCTATGTTCATATCAGCATTGTTTGTAATAGCCAGAACCTGGAAACAACCTAGATGCCCTTCAACTGAAGAATGGATAAATAAAATGTGGTACATATACACAATGGAATACTACTCAGCAGAGAAAAACAATGACATCATGAGGTTTGCAGGCAAATGGATGGATCTAGAAAAAATCCTCCTGAGTGAGGTAACCCAGACTCAGAAAGACAAACATGGTATGTACTCACTCATAGGAGAATACTAGATGTGGAGCAAGGATGACTGGACTGCTACTCACATCACCAGGGAGGCTACCTGGAAAACAGGACCCCAAGAAAGAAATGGGGATTGCCTAATGACGGAGAAATGGATGAGATCTTCATGAACAGCCTGGTCATAAGTGGGGGAAATAAGGGCGAGGGTCGAGGGAAAGAGAGCTTGGGGGAGCGGGAGATCCCAGCTGGATCAACAACAGAGAGGGAGAACAAGGAATAGGAGACCATGATAAATGAAGACCACATGAGAATAGGAAGAAGCAAAGTACTAGAGAGGCCCACAGAAATCCACAAGGATACCCCCACAGTGGACTGCTGGCAATGGTCGAGAGACAGCCCGAACTGACCCACTCTGGTGATGGGATGGCCAAACACCCTAATTGTGGTGCTAGAAACCCCATCCAATGACTGAGGGATCTGAAAGCAGAGATCCATGGCTAGGCCCCCGGCGGAGCTCTGGGAGTCCAATTAGCGAGAAAGAGGAGGATCTATATGAGCGAGAATTGTTGAGACCAAGGTTGGATAAAGCACAGGGACAAATAGCCAAATGAATGGAAACACATGAACTATGAACCAATGGCTGAGGGGCCCCCAACTGGATCAGGCCCTCTGAATGGGTGAGACAGTTGATTGGCTTGAACTGTTTGGGAGGCATCCAGGCAGTGGGACCGGGTCCTGTGCTCATTGCATGAGTTGGCTGTTTGAAACCTGGGGCTTATGCAGGGTCGCTTGGCTTGGCCTGGGAGGAGGGGACTGGCCCTGCCTGGACTGAGTCTACCAGGTTGATCTCAGTCCTGGGGGAGGCTTTGCCCTGGAGGAGGTGGGAATGGGGGGTGCGCTGAGGGAAGGGGAGGGGGCCGGGAGGAGGGAGAACAAGGGAATCCGTGGCTTATATGTAGAACTGAATGGTATTGTAAAATAAAATTAAAAGAAAAACAAAACAAAACAAAACAAAACTTGTTTTCAGAAATGCATTTTGGAAGAGAAAATATTGTAAAACATGCAGTGAATGTTTCTTCAGTTTCTTGTTCAGCCAATGTGGAAAGGTCATTGCCTTTCTACTTACCATCTCAATAAATGTGAGATCCTGTTGAGGAAAAAAAAAAAAAAAAGATCCTCCCCCTCGTATTGTAGACAGGGATCAGGGGTATATGTGATTACTACTTTAGCACAGGTACACTCTTAGTGGTTGGTTTGTTCTGCTCAAATCCCTGCCCCCCAATTCAGAAGCCCCTGGGGGAATCCGAGGTTGGTGTAAGAAACACTAACTAGATTCAGCAGTCCAAGTGACACCTGACCACACATATTTTTGAATGAAAGAAGAGAACAGCAGACAATACTGAGAGAAAAAGTCTCACAACCATGGTTGACCACCTTACTAGAGGGGCAAGACTGATTTTTGTAATAATTTTCTCATCTTGTTGAGGTTTGCTGACTGGAAATGAAAGGGAAGGCAGTTTTAGGGTGTAAATCTACTGCCTTCTTAGATCACTGATTCATTGTGTATAAAGCGAACTTAGAGATCAATCTCTCTGTCTGCTCATTGAACTCTGTGGTAACAGACACCATGAGCTCAGATATTCTACTTATAGAATCCATGAATATCTGAGTCCGTAAAGAAAGACACTGTGAATATTGTACAGTGAAGTAAGTCTGCAGACTGGCTGCTTTTAAAAGACATTAGCCCACAGAGTTCTGAATGCTTGTGAACCAACTACAATCTATCCCTTGCCTCATTCACCAGGAAGAGGACACTAAGTGAAGCCTTCTGGAGGCAAATAGGTAATGAGTCAACAATACCAGTGAAGTTAGCATCTGATTAAAGACCCCCCTGACAAGTGCTGGGCTCCTTCCATTATAAAGAGATTGACAGGAAGAGGCTCCTCACCTGAATTGTCTTCACTCACTTATGATGCATTCTGTCAAATGTCTGCCTCCAATGGGCCTTCTGGCTATTCTTTTTCTGGCTTCTAATTTGAACTGCTTTAGGCTGAGGAACTGCTTTGCCCTGTTCCTTGCTTAAAAGTCAAGTTTCTGTTCAAGAGTCTGCTGAGAGAAGGGATGTGCTCAGAAACTTATAAACTAAGTTTTCGCCCATACCAGATAAAAGCAAAGATCACTTTAAAGAATCCCTCCACTGTGTGTATACTGTGGAAGCAGGGAGAGCATGTAGTCTGCTAGATCCTGCAGATACTGTGCCAAATACAGGCAAAAGAATTTGGCATTGCCATTCACTTGGGCTTGCAGTGGGTCTCCTCAGGTACACAAGGAACTATTAAGCATGGTGAGAATTCTTCCAAAGTTCAGAAGCATTGTGGTTACTCCAGTGATGCTTTGCCTTTGCACATTCCTGTTTCAGTGGGTTTGATGTGGGAGTTGGGAGCCACCTTGGAGATTTACCCCATCTGTGATGTTTGAGTGTAAATCACGTAAGGACTGGGCAATCAGGATGAGAAATCACTTACAATGACTGAAAAAGACAGAAAGAAACTTATGAGTTTTTTCTCCCTATGATTTTGAATTTGAATCTCCTTAGAGAGTTTTATAGTGAGAAAGAAATATTAATTTCAGTATATACAGACAATACTTATGTGGGTGATGTAAGATACATAATATTGACTGATGAATCTAGCAGATTCCACATGTGATATGGGCTTCTGTGGTTGCCAGTTTTCTATATCATGTTGAATACTGTACATTGTGTCCCTTTCAAATACAGAAAATTCTCTAGCAGTATTTAAAACATAGTTAGTACAGATTTGATTTCTTCTCATTTTGACATGATGATACACTTGGGAAGGCTGGATTACCTACCCATATTAAATGGAATTCACCAACTCAGTGGTAGGGAGTGGATACATAACACAGGCTGAGTTATGTATTTTGAGTATTACCTGTAAAATATTTTATATGATGCTTCCTTGGAATTCTCTAGGTGGACTTTGAACAGAACATGAGATAAAGCATGCTGCTTGCCTGGCCTGCTGCTTCTCAAGGTTGAGGCTTTGTCTTTCCTGATTTACTGAGAGTGTATGGGAGTGAGTGAAATGCAGGGCAAGCTGGGAAGCACAAGGAGACAATAGACATCACATGAAGAGCCCCTGCTTGTGAAGTTAGTCTCTCCCACTGAGTGAATTTTCAATATGAGATGAATTTACCACAATCTCTAAAACCCTGAAGTTAAGAAAGAACTCAAGCAAGATGTCTGTAGGGTAGAGTGTCAACCCTGTGTTAGGCAAAGCTCAATCCCAGGGAAATTAATGATTCATCTAGCCCAGGCTTAGGGTGTGTGTGTGTGTGTGTGTGTGTGTGTGTGTGTGTTTATGTTTGTTTACATGTCTGGGTATATGTTTTTGTGGGTTTATATGTGTGTTTGTATTTGTATGCTTGTGAGTTTGTGCGTGTATTTTGGTGTTTATACTTTCATGCTTGTGTGTGTGTGTGTATGTGTGTGTGTGTGTATGTGATCATGTGTGTTTGTACATATTTGTGTTGTGTGCTTATGTGTATATTTATTTGTTGTTCTTGTGTTTACATGTGTACTTGTATATATTTGTGTGGCTCAGTCTGTGCATGCGTATGTGTATGTTTGTGTTTATGTATATTTGTGTTTGCATGTGTTTATGTGTTTGTGTGTCATTTTGTGGATGAGTTTGTGTGTGTTTTGTATGCAATTGTATGTCTTTGGGCATGTGTTCACTATATGCCTTACAGAAGTTTAGAGTCTGCAAGTCTAAACTGTAAATAGAAATTAGACTAAATCTTGCCAACTGCATAGAAGTTACTGGCAAAGGAACATAAGAAAAGTTCTGGATATTAGTGGAAACCCTATAATGTATGAGAGGCAGCTGCATGTGTATAATTGTGACAAAGCTCACTGAATTATGTGCTTAAAATGAGAGCTTTCTTCCACAGGAAAAGCATACATCCACAGAAGTACCTCAGTTTTGAAGAAAGGTATATACCGAAAGAATACAGAATGCATTTGCCTGTGGAGAATTCCCAAGACTATAGCTTTGAATAGACTGTTAGAAAAGCTGCTGTGACAATGGAGTTGAGAGTTGATCAGTATTAGGAGACTTCAATGCACACAACTCATAGAGAAATTTATAAGAATGAAATACAACTCACACAAAGTAAGAGGGATGCACAAAGAATGAGGTCTTCTTTTGCTCTTCGTGTTTTGGTTGCTTATTTGTTTTAGAGTCATATTCCTACCCTCATGCAGGGATTAGAGTGTGCAACTATGTGCAGCAACAACACACTTCACTCAGATGAGAATTTTTGGTAGGTGCTTAGACAATAGAGAATCTGAATGAGTGAAAGATTGACTTGGAAATTCATTCAAGCTGCTGGTACAGGCCTGAAATCCCAGCACATAGGAGGTTGAGTCAAGAGGATTGCAAAGATGAGGGCAGACTAGCCTCCATTGTAAGTTGTAGGGCAGGCTAGGCTCCATAAGAAAGAAAGAAAAATAGGAGAGAGAGAGAGAGAGAGAGAGAGAGAGAGAGAGAGAGAGAGAGAGAGAGA